>CEMM01321156.1:0-12306 GCA_900068975.1 Hygrocybe conica | reverse complement strand
AAGGATGACAAGAACAGCTCCGGCGAGGACGACGACATTACTCCTGGCTGTTATCTCCTGGATATGGACGTCGGGCTTGAACACCGAAAAATCTGGATTCGCGCCGATTACATACGGATCTATGACTACGTCGAGAATTATTACAACGAGGAGAATTATCTTCCTTGTCAAGCACCGGCTGTCGTTATAACAGGACAACCAGGCATCGGTGCGTATTAATATCGCTCAGTGCAATTTACTGCTGATGCCGTGCGAAAACAGGCAAAAGCGTGTGGATCCTGTATGCACTCCGACGGTGTCTCGCCCAACGAAGGCCTGTCATATTATACAGATCGAGGCAATGCTATCTCTTTGTGGAGGACGGTGTGTACGAGGCTCCTGCAAATTTTGACCTAACCAGATTGAGGTATTTTGTTTGGACTCTGGTCGACACGGACGAGGACGTTAGGGGTGCTCCACCTGAGCTCATTTCTCACGGCTCACGCATGTTCGTCATCTACGTGACGACACCCGAGAAAGCACGCTGGTCCCGTATGCACAAAACGATGCGTGCTATCACGCTCATCATGAATCCATGGACGAGAGGCGAGATAACTCGAATGTGAGTACATTCACCGTCACTCCGGATTCTAGCACGAACGATAACGCCTCATCGATGATTAGTGCGAAGGCGATAATACCTCATGTCCCCCTCGCCGATGTCGTTCGGGTATTCGATCGCTTTGGCCCGACACCCCGTCTGTGTATTGATTACGTGGCGGATAAGGATATCCTCGACTCTCACGAACGCGATGTTCAGTCAACCATTTTACTCCTCACCCGCCCCAGGATCGAACAGATGCTAGTTGACGTCTCGAGTCTCACTATGGACTGGGTCTCTGAGAATATCTGGCTCATTCGACGGGAGGACGTTCTCGAGATCCATAGCGGGGCTGTGGTCGAGCCGTTGACTCCGTTCATCCAGTCCCGATTGGCAAGCCACTTCCAAAAATGTGGACTAGACGATCAAATCCGCCTTTATCGATTCTTTGCGCGGGTTGATCATACGCGGAATGCATCTGGGTTCCTTTTCGAGGCGTTGGCGCAGCAAATACTTGGACTAGGATGCATTCTTAATCTCGTGCCAATGGTGCTTGCCAAGAAGAATTCCGATTCTTTTCCTCGATGGTATTCAAGCGGCACCATACTGCCAGCTGCGACCATGGAGTTTTTCCCTCTGCAAGCGTCACAGCAAAAGGTCAATGTCAACGTTCACTATACGGTTCAATACCCGAGCATGGGGCCCTCGTCAATCACTCCAAATGTGTTGTATGTCCCTGAAATCGGCAACGAAGAAGCTTTAGACTCCTTCACCGTGCTCGACGGCTTTCTGTACATCTTTCGCTTCACGGTTGCTGCGCGCTGCGATATCAAACGAGGCCTTGTCGACGTCCTTGAACGATGTGAAGATGTACCGCACCGTAAGGCATGGCGGCTTGTGTTCGTGATGCCGCCTGACCAGGACCTGACTTGCCCGCGACCACGCATCCGCAAGCTGCGCGAGCTAATGCCATACACAGCTGTCCTCGACTTGTCTACCTTGGGGGGAGGCCTTGGCGTTCCGGATAATGTATTCAAGTCCTTGACTCGAATCTGAATCATGTAGTTTGATTATGATAATACGAGAACTTTCGCATCGATCTTTGATCATGAACCACCAGTGCATTCTTCATCGGTTCCACCACCCAGATTCGCAATGCTTGGATCCTCCTGATGTGTCAGCGTTCAAACGTACGCGTTCAAATCTAAAGATCTGAAGTCTCACTCGGCTCGAAACTTTCTGCTGCATTTTTGGCCAAGACGTCGCTATCTTAAAGGGATCTGAAGTGCCTGGGGGTCCGGGACGCGGGCGATATGGTCTTCGTCTTAGGATGATTCCGGAGCTTGCATCTGACAGCAGCAGAAAATTAGTACGGCAGCTCTGTTCTCTGGTCACGACAGCCTACAGCATCGTCAGTGGGCCCTCAAAAAATGCAATACACCTGGGTCTTCTATTCCCACCAGCTCCAACGACGAATGTTGTTCATTATCCTCATCCTGACAACGATCGTTCTCGCACAACCCTCACCGCCAGCAAACGCAATTCAGCTCGGACATCCACGCATCGAGGATGTCCGAATTCCATTGACTGTGTCCCAATGCGAGCCCATGTCTATCTTCTGCGACTACGCTGACACTAGAGGACCCGACTACGTCGGTTTTTTCACGCCTGATTTTGACTTGCTCTTCGCCATTCCCATCTCCCTTGGTGTGCACTACTTCGAGTGGGTCTGCAACATCCCTACCGGTTATGGCTTTTGGGTGAAGACTAATTATGAGTACTACTATTTCACCGTGCAACCGGGACCACTATCGTCCTGTTTGCACAATGTCACCGCAACAACATACCGTGGAGCCTCGTATCACATGGAAGCCTTCGCATCCTACACTGCGCATCCTCCCCCAACAACAAGAGTGTCTATATCACCTGCTACGTAGGCTCTCTTCTCACCTTCATATCGTCCCCATGCTCACATTCCCCAGGTCAACTGTCCTATTTCCCACCGGGACGTTCTCAACCGTCACGATAAGGTTCGCTGTTGCTCCTTCTGTCAGTTAATATTGCATTGGGTCCCCCTCATCGTCTTTTCACAGACCAGAGTTGATCATTTCAACTCCAACATCTCTCTCGCTGGCTTCTACTCTGGCTTCCACTACTGTATTCTCCCATTTTGCGTCCTCCACCCCCTCGGCACCCTCACGCAGGTCAAACGCGCCCCCTATTGCCGGCGGCATTATTGGCGGAATCACCATCGCCATCACATTCGGGGTCATCTTGATCCGTTTTCGGAAGCGTCCAACTCAACCACTGGCAGTTCCCTTCAATGTCACTGACCAAACGATCACTACCTCCCACCCTTCCGGAAGGACATTGAATGCATCTGCGCCTGGGTTTACAACTATCAACCCTGCGATCACACTACGATCCAGTCAGTTGACCGCAATCTCATACTACTTCTTTATTCCGACCGACCGTTTCAGCTCGGGATCCCTCGATGTCACATTCAGGTACGCTAGCAATTTTGTTTTCACTCATCGCTGTTATTCATGTTGTGTGGACCTAGATTCCCTACAGCCCACTGGCACACGCAAGACATCCCGGCCCGGGCAAGAGTTCTTGACACGCGTCACTCCTGCTACTGCACCCATGTCTTATTCTCAAGCGAGTACACCCCCTTCTTCCCAACCCCCAGCAACTCATGAACCGATGCATCCCCAGCTCGGTGTACCGGTATTATCGGATTCCGGCATTCTTCAACGAGATGTTTCTCCATCCACCTCTACAGACGCGTCAACCGTCCCGATTCTGCGAGTACCCCAGCCTGCACTCGTTGGGCCGTCAAGTACTGGTCCAGACATGCTCGCAGTCCTAAACACATTCTCCAACCTACCTCTGCAGCAGAGGCGTGCACTTTTCCCGGTTCTTGGGTCGTTTGCAGGGACTCCACAGCCTTCGGAGCTCGAGCCTCCGATGTGGGATGATACCGCCCCACCTTCATACAGTGATTAGCGTCGATGTCCACAAAGAGATTCTCGGACAGGTGAAGGGCATCGTCATGCAAAGTACCGTTTCTGTACGTCCCTGAGATCCGCAACGAAGAAGCGCTGGATCGTTCATCGTGCTTGACGGCTTTCTGTATATCTTCCGATTCACGGTTGCTGCTCACTGTGGCATCAAACGGGGCCTCGTTGATTTCTTTGAACAATGTGAAGATATTCCACTTGTGTTCGTGATCCCGCCTGGCCAGAACGCGACTTGCGCGCGATCACATAACTGAAAGCTGCTGCCGTGTACAGCAGATTATCCTCGATTTGAGAACCAGCCAGAGGAGAAAACATGTTTCACAACGAATAAATACAACAGCACAAGAGCATTACAGTAACACGACCATAATGACATACAGCCCTAGAATATACCTGAGATCCTAGGATAATGCTGTGTGGATATTGATACTAGCTGCTGTACGAGGGTGGAGCATCGCCACCTTGCATCGGAGCCTCCAAAGGTTGTGAGACGACCAAGCACCGGAAAAAGTGCACGTCTCTGCTCGATGGGTAACTGGGGGAATGTGCTCAGGATTGTGAGTCTGTCTGGAGCAGTACCGGCTGGCCCATTTCCTGCTGCATGTGGCACCGGCGGATGATGCATTCATAAAAGAGTTCGGTGGCGATGCGTCTCGTTCGGGGATACCGGAATCCAACGCTAAGCTTCTGCTAGATCCACGTAATATTGATAGACGTCCGTCCGGAGTGGATTGCAAAGGGGGAGGTTGCGATTGGTTGGTCGCTCACGTCGATTAGAATTGGGCGACTCGGACGCCTCCGAAAACGGATCAATATGACCCCGAACGCGATGGCAATGACAATAACGCCAATAACGCCACCTGCAATAGCGAGCGCATTTGACTTGTGTGAGGATGCCAAGGTGGACGACGCAGATTGGGAGGATAAAGTAGTGGAAGCCAGTGCGAGCGATGAAATGATTAACTCTCTGGACTGTGAAAAGAGAATAAGGGATGTCTTGGCAATATTGATTGGTACAAGGGATGAAATCATAGCACTCACAAACTTCCCGCAAATGCCGGGCACTTGACCTACGCGTGAGGAAACCCCGGACGACTATAACGGAGAGGAGGATTGTGGAAGTGAGTAGGCGGAGAGAGGAGGGTATATCGGTTAAGGAGAGGAGACCGAAAACTAGACACCGATACCTTGTAGTTTATCGACCACGGACCTAACGCCCTCTCGGACTCGGACTCAGAGTCACCTCGTTTTAGCTCAGTACTTGGTAGTGGTTTGTTTCTTGTAGATTGGAAAAGAAAAGACGCTGTGAGTCAAATGACCGTAATCAGTTCAATCCGAGAACTTTCATGCTGATGATACAGTATCGATCTGAAAGAGGGTGCATGCATCGTACATCACCACCGCTACTCATCGTCACTTCCATAATCCACAAGCGCAAGACCGGACGTGCCAGACAATGTGCTCGCAGACACCGATTTTGGCGGAGGCCCAGGAGAATACCCGTTGCGTCTCCGTATCTCCACAAAATCCTTGAGACCTTCCAACGTGTTCAAGTTCGGAAGTCCCGCCGGGACAGCCGAAACCTCATTCGACGGTGGTCCCTCGACCCTTGGTCTCTTGGGATCAGCTCGAACCTCGATGTCGACCCGCCGCTTTTCGGCGACTTTTTACACGGGATTGGGGTCATCTGTTGCCCATATGACGTTGAGGATCTCGTCGTCGAGGGACTGGCAGGCCATTGCCTCTTTTGCGAATTTGGCGTGGATTTCGTGCACGTAGGTGACGAAGGCGACGCTCCGGTATTGCAGGACGTGGACTAGGTGTGGAGCCGGTGTATAGTGATGTGAACACGAGAAAAGGCAACGTACTGCGCTCGACGGTGCCCCATGTCGCATGGCGGCTTAGGGTCGGTGGAGAAGACGTCCGGTGTCGTCTTCTAGAAAAGCAAAATCTACTTGGACGTCAAAGAGAAGGAACAAATATTCCCCCACTAAGATTTCATTGCTGCGATCAGCTGACGCAAAAACTTTTGAAGAGGAATGCAGGTAGGTATCGAGATTGACGTTGATACCAGGCAGGCAGAACGAATGTGTATGTGTATTGAGCGAAGATGTCCCGTTGGTTGCCGGAGGATGCAGCAGCGACGAAGTTGAGAGGAAGACTTGGTTGGTTGATGGAGGAGGTCGAGGGGAAAGATGAGGGTATTCCGACTCGGAGTCCTCTCCCGAAGAATAGATGACCTCATCGGCAGCGTCTGAGGGTGTCGCAGTGGCGGCAGACAGGAGAGCATGCACCGGTACTCGTCAATGGTTGGGTTGTCGTCGTTGATGACAGCTCATGACAGCTCATTGACACCCTCTGTTCAATTTTGTCCTCATATCATTTCATTTCGTACATACAAGTTTATACACTACCGACAACAGATTTTACAAGAAAAAGACAACAAGAGACAAAGCTGGCAAGTATAGGAATGTGTTGCCATCACTCACGCGCCGATATGAACGAAGTTGACCCATCGCTCGACGGGGACACGCTTTCTCCTCATTTCCCGAGTGGCATGGTTGAGTGCCGCCGCCGCCGCTCTAAAATCTCCACCACCTCCCTGTTCAGAAAACATGTACCGGTAGAAATCCTCGGCGATATCTGGCCCATCCTTATCCGCCATGGCCCAGAGCGTCCCAACCACACTGCGAAAGCCGCAGAATTGCAAGGCTGCAGCGAGGTTGATGGCTTCGTCGGGTGTGTCATTGATGTTGATCGATGCGGTATGGCAAGCGGACAAGAACGCCAAATCGGCATTTGGAAGTCGAGCTTGCATCAGGTCAACCAACGTGAGGCGTTCGTCGTCTTGAAGTTGGAAATATGAAAGAAATGGAGTTGTAGTCGATTGACGGCCATGGCAGGCGAAATGGACCCAGGTGTATTGCTGGAGACAACGGAGTAATGTTTCTCGATTGGCCTGTTCGCCGAGCAAGACGTTGGCGGAGTTGTTGAGATTGTAGATACGCCGGGTCTCCTCCCTGACTTGTGGAAGTTTCGCACGTTCAAGGTGGTCGTTAGGCTGCCCCATCACGAGCAGCTTCGAGCCGGTATGTCTGCCTGCCAAGTTTGATCTTGCCCTGACCAGTGAGGAAAGTGAAGGGGTATACGAGGAGATATAGATGTCGGGAAGATTCTTGCGTCCAGATTTGTAAGGACCTGCTGCGTGGAGTGGGAGAGCGCATAATTCGGAAGTGGGACACCACCAAATGCGTGAGTTTTCCATGACGCCTAAGATTGCAAGTTGAGCTGCAACCGGGGAAACAACAAGATCCCACAATTGTCGCAGAATTTGAAAGATTGGTGAGCGGTTTGACTCCAGAGACAGGGACGAGGAGAGTGTTTTCGAAAGCATACGGAGAGTGGCGGGGGAGGCATTTGGAAGGTGGACAAGGACAGGGGGATGGGACTGCAGAAGTATGATGGCATCGGAGCGATATCCGCTGATGTTGACAATGATAACGGGACCTTCTGTGACAGCAGGTTGGAGATCGGAGAATGGTATGGCTTGTAGGAAGTTTGCGAACCCATCCAATTGTCTGATCTGTCCCACCACCGCATCCCACTTCTCTGAAAGAAGGCGATGCATTCTGGTCTGTCGGTCATAAAACCCAGGCGCTGCCGAATTGATGTCAGAGGAAATAGCATGGTGCTCGAGATCATGGCTGACACGATCGAACTCGTTCGCCAGGTCTCCGTCGACATCACGAAGCTTGTCCAGTGAATGGCGGAACCCTTGCATTTTGGACCATAGTATCGTTCTCCCTTGTTCTAAAAACTCGACCGCAGTTTCCAGATTTCCTGCTTCAATTGCACTGGAAGCGGCATCTGATGCGAGTCTCCTGGGCAATCCAGAGAGAATTTTTTGCCATGATTGGACAGTGGGTGGCAACGAAATGCGACGCTCAAGGCAGGTCAATGCGGTGGAATGGGCATCAAGGATGGATGTGTGTTGATAGCGCCGTGCGTCTTGTACCCAACAGAGAGCGGCAAGGAATCGATTTTGCGGCCCGGAAGCAGAGTCGTGTGACACATATTCAAAAAGAGCGAACGCATCGGAGACCATGTGTGGAGCACGATTGGAGGATGGAGAATGATAGAAAAGTTTAAGCATGTTGGATGCAAGGCTCCACCTTATTATGGCATGGATTGGATGACTTGAAGGTGATATATTGTTGGCCTCCAAATACCATTTCACTGATTCCTCCAGATCCTCAATTGTTCTCAGCAGATCAAAGCGAATGGAAAGATTGTGGGCAAGGTTACTGAGAGATGCGTCGCGATCCGGATGGCCTGGAGGACGAAGTCCGAGAGCTTGACGATGGCACTCGATAGCTTCCTCAAGATCTGCCGTTTTTCCCAGCTTCCGAAATCGGGTAGAGATAGCAACTGCAAGGTCATTAAGGTATGAGGAACGAAGTCGATGGCCAGGAGGAACAAGATTGAGAGCTTGACGGTGGCATGCGATAGCTTCCTCGAGATCCTCCATTTTTTTCAGCTGCCCAAACCGGGTAAAAATAGCGAGGGCAAAGTTATTGAGGGGTATGACGAGATCTGGAAGGCCAGGAGCAGGAGCACGAAGATCAAGAGCTTGGCGGTGGCAGGTGATCGCTTCCTCGAGATCCTCCATCTTTCCAAGCTGCTCAAAGCGGATGTGAACATTGTTGGCGAGGTTATTGAGCGATGCACAATGATCTGGATGACCGGAATGGCAAATGTCCAAAGCTTGACGGTGGCATGTAATAGCTTCCTCGAGATCCTCCATCTTTCCCAACCGCTGAAAGCGGGTGGAAACGTTGTTGGCGAGGTTAATCAAGGACCTGGATCGAGCTGGATGACCCGGCGGACGACGAGTGAGAGCTTGGCGCTCACATGCGATGGCTTCTTCGAGATCCTCCATTTTTCCCAGCTGTCCAAAGCGGGCAGAAACAGCGAGGGCCAGGCCATGCAGCGACGCAGCGTGACGCGAATGGTTGGAAGGGAGAAAGGTCAAAGCCTGACGTTGGCATGCGATAGCTTCCTCGAGATCTTCCATTTTTCCCAGCTGCCTGAAGCGGACGAGAACATTGTTTCCAAGGTTAATCAAGGACTCAGCATGATGTGGATGGCCAGGAGGACAAAGAGCGAGAGCTTGGCGGTGACATGCGATAGCTTCTTCCAGATCCTCCATTTTTCCCAGGTGCTGAAAACGGAAGGAAACAGCGGTGGCGAGGTCATGGAGGGACCTGGAATAATGTGGATGGTTGGGAGGGACAAGATCACACGCTTGACGGTGGCATGCGATAGCTTCCTCAAGATCTTCTATTTTACCAAGCTGCCGAAAGCGGGTGGAAAGATCGCCGGCAACGTTACTGAGAGATAAGAATCGATCTGGATGGCCGGGAGGACATAGATTGAGAGCTTGCCGGTGGCATGCGATAGCTTCCTCGAGGTCTTCCATCTTTCCAAGCTGCTCGAAACGGGCTAAGACAGCATTAGCGAATTCATTGAGGCATGTGGCGTGTTCTGGATGGCCAGCCGGGCGAAGATTGAGGGCTTGACGGTGGCATGCGATAGATTCCTCAAGATCTTCTATTTTACCCAGCTGCCGAAAGCGGGTGGAAAGATCGCAGGCAACGTTGATGAGGGATAAGAATCGATCTGGATGGCCCGGAGGACGAAGATCGAGGCTCTGACGGTGGTATGCGATAGCTTCCTCCAAGTCTTCCATCTTTCCCAGCCGCCGAAAGCGGGCAGCAAGAGTGACGGCAATGCTAGTGAGGTATTGGAAGCGATACGGATGGCTGAGAGGGAAAAGATCGAGGGCTTGACGGTGGCATGCGATAGCCTCCTCGAGGTCTTCCATCTTTCCGAGCTGCTCGAAGCAGGCTGAAAGAGCGTGGGCGAATTCAATGAGGCATGTTCCGTAATCTGGATGACCAGCAGGGCAAAGATCGAGCGCTTGACGGCTGTACATGATGGCGAACTCCACATCCTCCGTTTTTCTCGACTGCAGAAAGCGACGGAGCAGCTGTGCTGTGACATACTTCAGTTCACGGGCGTCAAGTTGAAGCGGATTGCCTTGTCGCTCCCGTGCAATAAGCTGGTCCAGGAGGTCGTCTATGTCAATGTCCTTGCGCCACGAACGCGTCAGCCGGCAACGTGCGGATAGTTGTGAAAGTCTCACCATGAGGTGATCTATTGTCGACCGAACTTGGAGGAGCCTGGTTAATACCAGCGTCTCGGTGTGGTGCCGCCGTCGCCGTCGCTTCCAGCTGGAAGGGTTGAACGTTGAACGTTTGATTGCGCAGCACTGGCATCGCTATGGCACCCGGGCCGCCACTGATCTGACTCGGCGGCATTCAAGCCTGGGGTTAACGGAGTCCTTCAAATCTATTCAAAAGATCTCAAAGGACCTAAGTGCATGATTGGAACCGGAGTCTTACATCACCACTGCTCATCCTCACTTCCATAATCCACCAGCGCCAGACCGGACGTGCCAGAGGGTGTGCTCGCAGACACCGATTTTGGCGGAGGCGCAGGGGAATGCCCGTTGCGTCTCCGTATCTCCGCAAAATACTTGAGACCTTCCAACGTGTCCGAGTTCAGCAGCCCCGCCGGGGTAGCCGAAACCTCATTCGACGGTTGTCCCTCGACCCTTGGTCTCTTGGGGTCAGCTTGAACCTCAACGTCGACCTGTTCTTCCACGTCCTCTAGCAAGACGTCAAGTGCTCTGACAACGATTCGGGGATCCATACGCGCGCGAATGGCTTCCTGGACCAAGTTCTCCAACCGCCGCTTTTCGGCGACTTTCTGCACGGGATTGGGGTCTTCTGTGGCCCATCTGACGTTGAGGATCTCGTCGTAGTCGAGAGATTGGCACGCCATGGCCTCTTGCGAATTGGGCGTGGACTTCGTGGACATAGGTGACGAAGGCGAAGCTGCGGTATTGCAGGACCCGGACTGAGTGCCAGTTAGTGTAGAGTGATGTGAACAGCTTGGGAGGCGACGTACTGCACTCGACGGTGCCCCATTCTTTGAAATGCCGCATGACGGCTTCCTGTCTCCTGTCCGTTTCCGGTCTCCATTATCCGTCCGACGTAGAGGGTGCAATTCTGCCTGTTGAAGCTTCCGACGCCGCCCATGTCGTCTCTGTAATCGACGAACTTGTCTCGAGCGAAACAGCCTTGGCGCTGTCGGGCAGGGTCTGGAATGGTCTGGAGGTATTCGCATTCCCAGTCGTAGGGACAGAGCCGCGAGCAAAGAAGAAACAGGTATATTTTATTTTGATGGTGTTGGCGCGGGTCGCGTTTGATGTTGCAGCGTGTCTGTGATTTTACTGAAAAGACGGGTGAATTTGTGAACAATACGGCCACGGTGAGCGTACCTGTCCTCATGATCGCCGCCCGCCCATTTGTTGTACCAGCATCCTGGCCCTCCAAGGGTTGAAACAAATCGAGCATAAACACTTGCAAGGTAGGTGAACCTGGATCGAGCTTTGCAGGAGAGTGGTGCTCCAGTGGCGAGCTGCGTAGTTGGCTAGTGGATAATCCTTGATCGTAAACGAATTCGGACAATACCTTGAACTGTAAGAGATAGGCCAGACACGTTTTCGCGATAAATTCGTTGGCATCTTCTTCCACTACACCGTACACCCGTGCACGGCTCTGCCTGATTTGGTCAGATACTCCTGACGTACAGGTGCGCCAGCCTGGGGATGCATTTGTCCTCCTCAGAACAAGAGGTGGAGATGAGATTGGAACACCTCGTGATGATGTCTCGTAGCGTTCATCGGCATCAAATGTCGGGCAATTTCACGAAATTGACAGCCAGGGCTTGAACCATTTCATCCAAGCGGATTGGGAGTCGGGCGAAGGAAAGCCATCTTAACACCTTGTGAACATCTTCTCGATACAGCTCATCGATATTGGTCAGCATCCGTTCGTAGGTAGAGTTTTCGGGAGGGATCCCAAAATCTGCCTAACCTCAGCAGGCTTTGCACACTTTCGTAGTTCGTACAAGATCTGCAGAGCAAAGTATTCGTACGTCCTGAATAATTGTAGAACTGATCGACAGCCGCCAGCGACGGCGATGTAGGCAATGAGGTGTTAGAACTAGCCTGAGCAGTGGTTGCAGTGCCTGAACCCGCTGTTCCACAACCTGGGGTCAAAATCGTGAAATGTTCAGCAAGGTCAAAACTCACCAGGGCCATGGAACCAAGGGAGAAAAGGCTGCATTTTCCATTCTGCGAACAAATCTCCGTTGACAAACCAATTGCCGGTGTCTGGTTTCCAAGGTGCGGTGGGGTCTGACAAGCAGCGAGCCTTCGAGACCGTGACTGTGGTTCTAGGAGCACAAGAACGATCCTGTAGAGGGCGTATGGCGGATAGAAAGGATGTGGTCACCTCGACGTTGAGTTAGGTTAGGGTGGACGTTCAAGTCGTCACTCACAGGAAGGATTCACGATCACATAGGGTCACGGTGTAGGGCTCGATGTTGACGCATTGACGGAGTGGGAGTAGGCGATCCTTATGATCTTGGGACTTCCGTCTCCACATGACGACCACGGGCAATGATATCGTGGATCGATTTGTGTCATTGTATGCGTCATGATCTGTAAACTAAACTTGGGTGAGCGCGTCCCGGGCCCAACGAATGCACCAGGACGATGAACGATGCTGAGTG
>CEMM01321155.1:0-12135 GCA_900068975.1 Hygrocybe conica | reverse complement strand
ATCTCAAAAACGAACTTTCGGCAATTCGAACGGATTTGCGGAAACATGACATTGCCAGGATCGCTACTCATCGTGCCGATGCTCCCGAGTCCTGCGGATGCGAGAAACGTTTAGTATGACACCTGGCTCTCGGCTCGACGTATGTTCTGGGTCGATCGAAGGCCATCGATATCGATATCACGGTCGGGGCCACCGGTCATTCAAGTGTGATATGTTGCGTGTGTACTGAACTAGTACGTATTTAGCACATCGAAGACTCTGGAGAACAAGGATTTCAATGGCATTGATTGATGACCTATCTCCTATTCAAACACTGGTGTCCGATTACACCGACACCACCGACGCCGGCGCAGCGCAGCCACAGCTCTCAGCCACTAAGGTACATCGAATTCTCCGGACCCCTGAGCTACCATTGGTGCCTGTATTCGGATCTAGATTGACGCCAGAGGTATATAAAGAGACCGCTCGGAGCATCCTCAGAACATCCTCAGCTAGTCTTCAATCATGTCTACCATTGTCGTTTCCCGATGGGTTACCACCGAAGCCTACAGGGCTGACCTTCACGTCGGTGATGAGGGGTGGAAGCTCATCTCTGATACCGAGGGTAAGTCTCCTGTTCTTAATCCCCTTTGACGCCAGTCGTTCACGGGACGACCGCTTTGTAGAAATTATCATGGTGTCCAGCTCGAAGATACAAACGTCGGGGTCTCTGTTCAAGGTACGCAGGCATGGACGATCGCCAGCTGATTAGGGGACTGACCACCCTTTCGACAACCAGTCTGCACGAGCCCCGAAGCGTTTATGAAAGTCGTGACGGACAAGGAATTGTACGATAAGATCTGCGGCTCGTTGGATATGACCAGGGTTGGCGATCCCCAGCACTGGGTCGGAGTTTGCGTTTCAGACCCGCTCAAAGCGCTCGTGGGCCCTTATACCCAAGTTTCTCGTTCGTTCTTATTCGCTTCTCGTTTAAGAGGCGTAAACTGATACCTGCACTTAGGCCTCGTTTTGAAGAATGACTCGCCCGAGGCGAAAGCCACGCTCGAAGGGATGTGCGTCGCCCAGCGCGAGATGTCGGACGGGAAGATGACGTACGGATGGGACGTCCAGGATCCCAAGACCGTTCACATCCTCAAGTCGTGGGAGAGCCTTGAGGTATGCGACCTTCTGCGCGGTCGATTGTCATTGTATTCAACTGTGGCGCTTTCACTAGGTGCACGCTGCGTTCGCTGCTCGACCTGACATGGCGGAGGTTTTGAAGGCGTTAGACGAGATTGCGGAATTCCATGATGGCCCGCTGCGACACGTCCAGTTCATCAAGGTCAAGTAAACAGGAGGGCGCATTGAAGTCGTTTTTTCTGGATGTACAATCAGTATTGGAACCAAATGGAAATGGGATTGAATTACCATTTTTTTGTGTGAGCTGTGCCGATGACGGCTTCAGAGAAGGACACGTGGGTGTACCCGATTTGGTCATTTCCCCAGTCCACCCCCGTCTGCGAGTCAACCACCGCGCGGTATTGGTACAAATCCGTTTCTCCATCTCATTTCTTCTCTCAATTGGTCTAAATGGCCCATACTGTGCTTTTCTTGTTAATCGCTCCATCTATTTCTCAGCAAGACAAATGGAAACACGCGAAAACCTGTTTTTTTCGGAGGCAGTGGGAGGGTCCACTTACTTAACCTCCAATGTGCCCCAAGGCTCGGAATGCATCGGTTGGTGCCCCGCATTTCGAATTGAACACTGGAACATCTGATAAATCTAACCCAGGATTTGCACTGGATATGACAAAATGCAGAATTGCCCGAATGGCGACGTCGTGATGTTTCTATGACGACCTTTCTGGGCGTTCCTCGAGCGGTCTCACATGCCCATGATACCCAGATAGAGCTCTGCAGATCTTTTCTTGAAGCAGTGCTCGCGGCAGCTAAGGCCGTCAACTTCCTAATCTCCTTCGCTCTACTTCATCTTCACCCATCGAATATCCATGCGTGTGTTGTTCAAAAACGCTATTCTAATCGCTGCGTCTTCGGCGTGGTGTCTCGCGCAGACCATCGTTGACTCGGGGGATGCTCAGCTTGCCTTCGACGCACCAGCGCTCGACTGCCTTTGTGCCAACTCAACCGTCCCGGACGAGCGCTGTTGTTCTGACAGTATTCGGGTGCGTTTTTTTACATGTCTACACGTACAGAGGGGTGTGATCGAAACCGGATCGCTGTAGACGCAAGCCGTTACTCCGTTGACTCCGGCGGAACTTGCTGCATTTACTCCTTTCCTGCGGTTTGCCCAGTCGACGTATTGTCCACCCGAAACCCTCAACACCTGGAAGTGCGGTAGTGAGTACGGCAACGAGTATTTTCATACCCACCTTACTGACCACGATCGATCACTCTAGAGCCGTGTGACGAAGTCCCAGGTTTCCGCCTCACGTTGTTGGGTGGGGACGGGAACGATATTCAAAGATGTGAGCGTAATACCATTCTATCTATACCGATCATTTATACGCGATATCCATTAGACATTGTCGGACACTGGGTCCCAAGAAACACGATCGTCGTAGCTCATCAGGGTACCGACCCTACCAAACTGTTGGTCATTTGCATGTCTCTCGAATTATTGCAGTTTACCCTGAGCCGAACTACAGATTGTCGCTTCTCAACAATGCCAATTTACTACTCGGTGAAATGGATCCAGTGCTGTTCCCAGGAGTTCCCTCGGGTGTACGGGCTCATGAAGGATACCTCGAGGAACACGCTCAGGCGATTAGCGTCATTTTCGAACATCACTTTCGGCACCCCGCGAGTGGGAAACTCTGAGTTTGTCACGTTGTATGAAACAAAGGTTTGAAAAATATAATCATCGGGTGGTAATGACGATTTATTTATGTTGGTGGTTTTCGGTAACCGTTCAGATCCAGCACTCCCAACGTGTCAACTACAGGCGTGATCCTGCACCTATCTGGCCAGGCCGAGGACTGGAGTACAGACACACAAGTGGAGAGGTGCATATTCTCGGTCAAGGCAATGCCGTCGCTTGTCCAGGTGCGAATCATATGATCATCATCCTATCAGAATCATTTTCTCATATAGACATGGAAACCACGACAATACTGATGCGAAATGCCAGATTGGTTCTGTTCTGAATATCTTTGCTTCAAACATTTTGGATCATTTTGGTTCCTACGAAGGCATTCTGTTGGGTACTGCTTTTTGTGGTTGAGGTGTATCAATCATTTGGCTCTCGGATTCTGTTGTTGGTCTTGATTGAATCTGGGAAGTGTATTTCGCAGGACATGTTTGGGTATTCGGTTTCTCAGAAATTTCCTGTATACTGGTACTTCAATCTTTGTAATATTTGGGCACTATCAATGCTAAATTAAAACAATGCTAAGTTGAAATGGATTCATTAATTCTTTGATTGAGAGTATTTGCTAGGCTATGTGCAGTGGAGGGGTAGATAGAAATTGTATTATCAACAAGTGAATACAGGATGGTTTACAGTCGACTGTGTCCTAACCCATACCCCTCGGTAGACACTGTAAGTTATGGGATAGAGGAGAGTATGGGGTTTAACAGAGGCATTCTGGTGCATCCTATTCAATTTTGGATGTCAAAATCTATGGGTTACTGCAGGTTATGGGTTATCACAGGCATGGGTTAGGACAGAGTCGACTGTATATACTGTACAGACAATGAAATGCCACTAGAGCAAAGAGACAAAGGAATAAAGGAGAGAATGGGCTTTGACCAACAGTCAAAGCCAGTGGCAGAATAAAGTGCCAGACAATGCATCGACGCAATCAAGTGGCACTTGCCTATTCAAGATATTGGGCCTCGTGCCCGGACAGACTTTTCTTCAACACAGAGAAATCACATTATGTCATGACTTTCAGAAACCACTGTAAATGTACAAGTAAGAATCAGGAGAAAGAAGAAAAGGCTAGACACCTACAAGCCACCAAAGGCAGTTAGACCCCCCAAAAAACAGTTGGCATGAACTGGAATCATAGAATGAACAGAAAAATCACAAAATTCACCAAAAAAATAAAGAGGAATCAGGAAAAATGAGGAGAAAAAAATTGATACTTGTAATATCCATGGGTAGCCCTAACACTATTATGTTGCCCACTTGCTCAATCAGCAGAGAAAAAGTGTAGGCAAAAGGTGATGGCGAAGGAAGGGATGAGGTCAGTTTGCAGTGCAAACTATTTCCAATTGGGGTAGTGATGATATACAGACTAGAGGTGGTGGAAAAAAAAAGGGGTGAGGTCAGATTGAAACAACAGCCAACAGGGGCAGAGACAGCATACAGGCTGGAGGCAGAGGAAAGGACGAGGTCAGATCACAGTGGCCACAACAAGCAATGGGGGCAGGGACGACATACAGGCTAGAAATGGAAATAAAGTTGATGAGGTCAGATTGTGGTGGTGACTACAACCAACCCAACGGGCCAGGGATGACGTACAAGCTTGAGGTGAAGGATGGGGCAAGGTCAGATCACGATGGCCACAACAATGGGGACAGGGATGACATACAGGCTGAAGGTCAAGAAAGAGGTGGGTGAGATCAGATCACGGTGGCAACAACAACCAACGGAGGCAGGGATGACATACGACCTGGAGGTGACAGAAAAAGATGAGGTCAGATCATACTGACAACTACAATGGGGGCACAACATGCTTGCTGGAGGTGGAGAAAGAGAGGATGAGGTCAGATTGTGGTTGCAACAACAATGGGGCAGGATGACATACACTCTGAAGGAGAAAGAAGGGACAAGGTCAGATCATGGTGGCACAATCTATGGGGACAGGGATGACATACGGGCTGAAGGGACAACATAGGTGGAGAAAGAGGCGACAAGGTCAGTTTGTAGTGGTGACTACAAGCAGGGATGACATACAGGCTGATGGTTGAGGAGGGGGTGGGATCAGATTGTGGTGGCAACAACCACCAACAGGGCGGGGACGACATACCCACTGAAGGTGAAGGAGGGGACAAGGTCAGATCACAGTGGCGATTACAACAGTGGCTCAATGTACTTGCTAGAGGTGGAGAAAGACAGGACAAGGTCAGAATGCAGTGGCAACAACAACAGGGCAGGGACAACGTACACCCTGAATCTGGAAGAAGGGACGAGGCGAGCTTACGGTGGCAACTACAACCTACAGTGGCAGGGACAACATACAGGCTGTACAGGCTGATGGTGGAGAAAGAGGGGGCAAGATCAGATCGCAGTGACAACAACCACCAACAGGGTGGGGACGACGTACCCACTGAAGGTGAAGGAGGGGACAAGGTCAGATCGCAGTGGCGACTATAACAGGGGCACGACATACTTGCTGGAGGTGNAGAAAGAGAGGACGAGGTCAGATCGTGGTGGCAACAACAACAGGGCAGGGACCACATACACCCTGAATCTGGAAGAAGGGACGAGGTGAGCTTATGGTGGCAACTACAACCTACAGTGACAGTGACGCACGGGTTGTACAGGCTGATGGTTGAGAAAGAGGGGGTGAGATCAGATCGTGGTGGGGACGATGAAGGTGGAAGAAGAGACAAGGTGAGCTTATCATGGCAACTACAACCTACAGTGACAGGGATGACGTACGGACTGAAGGGACGATGTAGGTGGAGAAAAAGGGGACAAGGTCAGATTGCTGTGGTGACTACAGCAGGGATGACGTACAGGCTGATGGTTGAGAGAGAAGGGGTGGGATCAGATCATGGTGGCAACAACAACCAAGCAAGGCAGGGATGACATACGACCTGGAGGTGAAGGGAAAAGACGAGGTCCAATCATACTGACAACTACAACAGGGGAACAACGTACTTGCTGGAGGTGGAGAAAGAGAGGACGAGGTCAGATCATGGTGGCAACAACAATGGGGTGGTGACCACGTACACCCTGAATCTGGAAGAAGGGACAAGGTGAGCTTACAGTGGCAACTACAACCTACAGTGGCAGGGACAACGTACAGGCTGTACAGGCTGATGGTCGAGAAAGAGGGGGCGAGATCAGATCTCAGTTACAACAACAACCAACAGGTGGGGACGACATACCCACTGAAGGTGAAGGAGGGGGCAAGGTCAGATCGCAATGGCAATTACAATGGTGGCATGACATACTTGCTAGAGGTGGAGAAAGAGAGGACAAGGTCAGAATGCGGTGGCAACAACAACGGAGCAGGGACCACGTACACCCTGAATCTGAAAGAAGGGACGAGGTGAGCTTACAATGGCAACTACAATCTACAGTGGCAGGGACAACGTACAGGCTGTACAGGCTAATGGTCGAGAAAGAGGGGGCGAGATCACATCGCAGTGACAACAACAACCAACAGGGTGGGGATGACGTACCCACTGAAGGTGAAGGAGGGGACAAGGTCAGATCGCAGTGGCGACTACAACAGGGGCACGACATACTTGCTGGAGGTGNAGAAAGAGAGGACGAGGTCAGATCGTGGTGGCAACAACAACGGGGCGGTGACCACGTACACCCTGAAAGTGGAAGAAGGGAAGAGGTGAGATTATGGTGGCAACTACAACCTACGGTGACAGGGATGACGTACAGTATGTACCGGCTGATGGTCGAGAAAGAGGGGAACAAGGTCAGTTTGCAGTGGGAACCACCACCAACGGAGGCGGGGATGACGTACAGACTGATGGTCGATAAAGAGGCGGTATGATCAGATCGGGGCGGCAACAACAACCAACGGAGGCTGGGACGACGTACAGGCTGGAGCAGGAAATAAGGGGGACAAGGTCAGATCGCAGTGGTGACTACAATCAACAGGGCTAGAGACTACGGACATTCTGGAGCTGAAGGAAGGAGGTGGAAAAAGTGATGACGAGGTGAGACAGATTATGGTAGCGACTGCAACAGGGCCAGGGACGACGTACATGCTAGAGGTGGAGGAGCGGATGAGCTCAGATCACAGTGGCTACTACAGCAGAGACCACGTACAGCCTGGAGGTACTTAGAGAAGGAGGGGGCGAGCTCAGATCACAGTGGCTACTACAGCAGAGAGCACGTACAGCCTGGAAGTGGAGGAGGGGACGAGATTAGATCACAGTGGCTACTACAGCAGAGAGCACGTACAGCCTGGAAGTGGATAAGGAGGGACGAGGTCAGATCATGGTGGCTACTACAGCATAGAGCACGTACAGCCTGGAAGTGGAGAAGGAGGGACGAGGTCAGATCACGGTGGCTACTACAGCAGAGAGCACGTACAGCCTGGAAGTGGAGAACAAGGGGACGAGATCAGATCACGGTGGCGACTACAATGGAGGCAGGGGCGACGTACGCGCTGGAAGTGGGGAAATAAATGACGACGTCAGATCACGGCGGCGACTCAGAGGCGACGTACACACTGGAGGTGGAGAAGGAGAGGATGAGGTCAGATCGCAGTGGCGACTACAACCAACAGGGGTAAAGACTACGGACATTCTGGAGCTGAAGGAAGGAGACGAGGTCAGATCATAGTGGCAATTACAACGGGAGCACGACACACTTCCTGGAGGTGGAAAAAGTGATGACGAGGTGAGACAGATTATGGTAGCGACTGCAACAGGGCCAGGGACGACGTACATGCTAGAGGTGGAGGAGCGGATGAGCTCAGATCACAGTGGCTACTACAGCAGGGACCACGTACATCCTGGAGGTGGAGAAGAAGGGGACGAGGTCAGATCACAGTGGCGACCACAACGGGGTGAGGTACGACATACTTCCTGGAGGTGGAAAAAGAGATGACGAGGTCAGATCATGGTGGCAACTACAACCAACGGGGGCAGGGACGACGTACGCGCTGGGGGTGGAGAAGGAGGGGACGGGGTCAGATGACGGCGGCGACGGGAATCGAGGCAGAGACAACGTACACGCTGGAGCTGGAGAAGGAGGGAATGAGGCCAGATCATAGTGGCTACTACAGCAGAGACCACGTACAGCCTGGAGATAGAGAAGAAGGGGATGAGCTCAGATCACAGTGGCTAATACAGCAGGGAGCACGTACAGCCTGGAAGTGGAGAAGGAGGGGACGAGATCAGATCACAGTGGCTACAACATCAGAGAGCACGTACAGCCTGGAAGTGGAGAAGAAGGGGACGAGATCAGATCACAGTGGAGACTACAATGGAGGCAGGGGCGACGTACGCGCTGGAGGTGGAAAAAGAAATGACGATGTCAGATCACGGCGGCGACTACAACGGAGGCAGAGACGACGTACACGCTGGAGGTGGAGAAGGAGAGGATGAGGTCAGATCGCAGTGGCGACTACAACCAACGGGGTGTGGACGACATACATCCTGGACGTGGAGAAGGGGATGAGGTCAGATCGCAGTGGTGACTACAACCAACTGGGCAGGGACGACGTACGATCTGGAGGTGGAGGAGGGGAGGACGTCAGATCACAGTGGCGACTACGATCAACAGGGCGGGAATGACGTACCCACTGAAGGATAAGGATGGAAGCAGGTCAGAATGCAGTGGGGACGACAACCAATTGGGTGGGGACGACGTACAATCTGGAGGTGAAGGAGGGGACGAGATCAGATTGCAGCGGTCACTACAACAAACTGGGTGGGGACGACGTACACACTGGAGGTGGAGGAGGGGACGAGATCAGATCGCAGTGGTGACTACAACCAACGGGGTGGGGACGACGTACACACTGGAGGCGGAGGAGGAGACAAGATCAGATCGCAGTGGCAACTACAACCAACGGGAGCAGGGATAACATACACCCTGGAGGTGGAGGAGAGGATCAGGTCAGATTACAGTGGCAACTACAACCAATGGGCCAGGGACGACGTACATTCTGGAGGTGAAGGGGACGAGACCAGATCACAGTGGCGACTGCAAACAATGGGGTGGGGACGACATACATACTGGAGGTAGAGTAGGGGACCAGGTCAGATCACAGTGGCGACTACAACCAACGGGGGACAAGCATAACATACGATCTAGAGGTGGAGGAGGGGATGATGTCAGATGGCAGTGGAGACTACAACCAACTGGGCGACAACATACAAACTGGAGGTGGAGGATGGGACGAGTTCAGATCGCAATCATGACTACAACCAACGGGGCAGGGACAGCGTACAATCTGGAGGTGGAGGAGATGACGAGATCATATCACAGTGGCGACTACGATCAATAGGGCGGGTACGACGTACCCACTGAAGGTGAAGGAGGGGATGAGGTCAACACGCAGTGGCGACTACAACCAAATGGGCACGGACAACGTACAATCTGGAGGTGAAGGAGGGGACAAGGGTGGATCGGAGCGGTAACTACAACCAACAGGAGCCAAAGACGACGTACAACCTGGAGGGGGAGGATGGGATCAGGTCAGATGGCAGTGGCGACTACCCCCAACGGGGACAGCGACAGCGAGGACGTACAGCCTGGGAGTGGAGGGTACGATGTTAGATCACAGTGACGAATATAACCCATGAGGTGGGGATGGCATACAAGCTGGAGGTGGAGATGACGAGATCAGATGAGAGTGGCGACTACAACCGACGGGGACAGCGACAACGTACAACCTGGAGGTAAAGGAGGGGACCAGGTCACATCGCAGTGGCAACTACAACCAACGGAGCGGGGACGATGTACGATCTGTAGGTGAAAGAAGGGACGAGGTTAAATCGCAGTGATGACTACAATCAATGGGGCGGGGACGACATACAAACTGGAGGTGGAGGAGGGGACCAGGTCAGATTGCAGTGGCGACTACAACTAAAAGGGATAGCGACGACGTACACACTGGAGGTGGAAAGGAAGAGCTCAGATCGCTGTGGCGATTATAACGAACAGGGATAGCGACGACGTACAGGCTGGAGGTAGAGTAGGGACAAGGTCACATCGTAGTGGCAACTACAACGACGACGACGTACACCCTGGAGGTGGAGGAAGGACAAGATCAGATCAAAGGGGCGAGTACAACTCATGGGAACAGTGATGACGTACAGCCTGGAGGTGGAAGAAGGGACAAGGTCAGACTAAAGTGGCAACTACAACCAACGGGGGCGAGGATGACGTACGACCTGAAGGTGGAAGAGGGGACGAGGTCAGATTGCAGTGACGACTACAACCAACATGTGGGGACGAGGTACATGCTGAAGGGGGAGGAGGGGACAAGGTCGGATTGCAGTGGCGACTACAAATAACGGGCGGGAACCACATACACGCTGAAGGTAGAGGAGGGGACGAGGTCAGATCGCAGTGGCGACTACAACCAATGGGGTAGGGATGGCGTACAGTCTGGAGGTCGAGAAGTGGATCAGATCAAATCATGGTGGCGAATACAACCAACAGGGGAAAGCACGACGTACAACCTGGAGGTGGAGGAGGGGACAAGGTCAGATCACAGTGGCGACTACAACAAACGGGGGAAAAGAGTACAAACGTTCTGAATGTGGACGAGGGGACAAGGTCAGATCGGAATGGCGACTACAATCAACAGGCGAAAAGACTACATACGTCCTGGAAGTGAAGGAAGGAGACGAGGTCAGATCATAGTGGCAACTACAACGGGAGCACGACGTACTTCCTGGAGGTGGAGAAAGAGAGGACGAGGCAAGATTGAAGTAGCAACAACAACAGGGCAGAGACAACGTACACCCTGAAGGTGGAAGAAGGGACGAGTTCAGATTGCAGTGGCGACTACAACTAACGGGCGGGAACGACATACACTCTGAAGGTAGAGGAGGGGACGAGGTCAGATYGCAGTGGCGACTACAACCAACTGGGCGGGGACGACGTACAGTCTGGAGGTGGAGGAGTAGACGACGTCAGATCGCAGTAGCAACAGGGTGGGGTTGACGTACGATCTGCAGGGGACAAGGTCGGAACACAGTGGAAACTACAATCAATGGGAGCAGGGGCGACGTACCATCTGGGGGTGAAGGAGGGGACCAGATCAGATCACAGTGGCAACTACAACCAACGGGAGCAAGGATGGCGTACACCCTGGAGGTGGAGGAGAGGATGAGGTCAGATCGCAGTGGCAACTACAACCAACTGGGTGGGGACGGCGTACGATCTGGAGGTGGAGGAGGGTACAATGTCGATCGCAGTGACAAATACAATGAACAGAAGAGGGACGACATACGCCCTGGAGGTGGGGGAGGGGACAAGGTCAGATCGCAGTGGCGACTACAACCAACTGGGCGGGGACGACGTACAATCTGGAGGTGGAGGATGGGGACGAGATTAGATCGCAGTGAGGACTATAACCAATGGGACGGGCACGACGTACCGCCTGGAGGTGAAGGAGGGGACGAGGTCAGATCGCAGTGGCAACTAGGGGCAGAGATGACGTACAAGCTAGACGTGAAGGAGGGGATGAGGTCAAATTGCAGTGGCTGCCACAAGCAACGATGACATACTAACTGTGGGTGAAAGAGGGGACGATGTTAGATCCGAGACACGATTACAACGAAAGGAGTGGGGACGACGTACGGTCTATTGGTGGGGAGGGGACGAGGCAGATCGCAGTGGCAATTACAACCAACTGTTCAAGGACGACGTACGAACTGAACGTGAAACAGGGGACGAGGTCAGATCGCATGGGCGACTACAACCAATGGACGACCTACAAGCTGGAGGTGGGGGAGGGGACGAGATCAGATCACAGCGGCAACTACGGGGCAGGGATGACATACGATCTGGAGGTGGAGGAGAGACAAGATTAGATTACAGTAGCGACTACAGCCGACGGGGGCAGGGGCAACTTACAATCTGGAGGTGAAGGAGGGGATGAGATCAGATCGCAATGGCGACTACAACCAACAATGGTGACGACGTACCCACTGAAGGTGGAGGAGGGGACCAGGTCAGATCGCAGTGGCAACTACATCCAACGTGGTGGGGACGACATACAAACTGGAGGTGGAGAAGGGGATCAGGTCACACCGCAGTGGCGACTACAATCAACTGGGCAGGGACGACGTACAAGCTGGGGATGGAGGAGATGACGAGATGAGATCAAAATGGCGACAACAATCAACAGGGTGGGGGCGACGTACCCACTGAGGGTGAAGGAGGGGATGAGGTCAGCTCGCAGTGGCCTCTGATAGCCAAGGGGCAACAACGTACGCGCTGAAGGTGGAGGAGTGGACGAGATCAGATCACAG
>CEMM01321099.1:0-12829 GCA_900068975.1 Hygrocybe conica | reverse complement strand
TGAAAATATGGCGTTTTCAGCTCTTCAGTCAAAGAAAACACCACCGTCCGCGGTAATCGTTTGTCCTGTTTCGTGTCGCTGTGAGAAGGGTGCTGTATCCCAGCATGACCACTTACCACTGATAAAGTAGGATTCGGGAGACGCAAGGTATGAAACCAAGCTCGCGATCACTTCCGGTTGTCCAGTCTTGGCGTCCGGGACTTTGAGGATCTGCACGAGGATCAATCTCCAAATACGGGTCCTCCTGTTGACCAAGTACAGCTGACCTTCTTCACGGTCGATGTCGGTCCGCCGAACCTCTCGTCCGTGGGCAAGACACCTGGAAGATGACTCAGAGCTCGGGAGCTCGGGAGCTCGATAATCATGACCGGGTACGTACTCATTGCGGTCTCGATGACCCCGGGGGCATATGCGTTGACCGTGATATTGTGTTTATTCATCTCTTGCGCTGGACAAGGAACACATGATCGTTGGATGAGCCGTTAAGTACGGAGCTTACATGCCACCTGCGTCAGTGCACGAACAGCAAATTTGGATGTGCTGTAGGCTCCGACCATCGCAAATCCTAACCGGCAAGGCAAAAGAAATTGAGTTATGGACCGCAAGGCAGGGAGACACTATATATCACCTTTCTTTCCAAGCACTGAAGATGCCCCTGTACCGGCATGAGGACGAGCGTGACAGTAAAGACCGCAAACTCGCACCGATGATACGTCCACCTTGACCTTGTTTTACCATCTGGATCCCAGCGTACTTGTATGAAAGCAGGACGCCACGCACGTTGACCGACCAGAGCCGCTCCCATCTCGTGATATCAGCTGCAGGATATATAGATCGTGATCGTGATCAATCTCCATCGTCAAACCGGGCAGACAAACCGTCCAAGATAGAACCTCCTCCCAGTTTGTGGTAGTCCTCGAGGGTGACACCGGCGTTGGCGACCATCTATTGATTTTGAGCAAGTGAATCGACGAGGCTGATCAAAACTCACGACGTCGAGCCTGCCCAGCTGTGCGACGACCTGATCGACCATTCCCCGCACATCGTCTTCCTGCGACACGTCCGCTGGGACAGCGAGACCACGGACGTTCCTCTGTTCGATGAGCGCGACCAGTTCGTCTAGCTTGTCTTTCTTGGCAGGAATGTCGTTGACTGCGACTGCGAGCCCATCAGACGCCAGACGGAGTGCGATAGCTCGACCGATTCCCTGTGCAGCCCCTGTGACGATGGCGACTCGAGTGCTGGTGTCGGTGGACATTTTGATGGTATTCGAGGTTTTCCTCGGGTCTTTTTACTTAAATTTAAGGTGCATCGATATCGATGAAAGATTTTCGTTGACATGGCCGAGATGGGTCAAGTTGAGTCACACCGACGTCAGTCTTTGGCCATCCTCGACTTCGACCTCGACCTCGACCATGCCAAAGGGTGGCAAATCCTCTTCATCAGCGTCCTCGGCAACACGCAAGAAACACGCTAGAAAAGCTGCATCTGCAGCAGCACCACCCATCGACGAGCAGCAGCCACCCGAGAAACAGAAGAAACCCAAGAACAAAGAAAAGGGAGCCAAATCCAAAGCCAAGGAACCTCGGGTAAAGGTATATATACCTCCCGTAAAGCCAGCGCCCGTCCAGCCAGATCCTCTCGACACCACCCAGCTGGCAAACTTGCTCCCACCCGACCTGCTAGTAGTCCTCCGGAAGCTCGGGAAGAAACACGCTATCACCAAAGTCGTCGCCTTGGAGGAGCTGCAGTCAGCCTGGGTCAGCAAATGCAGCAAACGGGCAGACGACGAGTCCCCGACGTTGGCCACCCTGGTCACGATGCTCCCCGTCTGGGTACGCACACCGACCCTATCACATCCGGTTTCACAAACCCAACTGACCACGACAGATGCATCACATCCCATCCCTGTTCGTGCACCCATCGCGCAAAGTTCGTCTACTCGCCGTCAGCCTGCACGCCTCGCTCCTGCACGTCGAGCGCATCCGAGAGCACATCACTGCCTTCCTGCGTGACACCGCACCCCTGCATCAATGCGAATCCATCCTTGGAACGTGGTGTCTCGCAGCACACGACATCGATCGCCAGGTTTCCGCCGCTGCCATCAAGTCTTGGAATGAAGTCATCTCGATCTCCGATCAGGACCGGACGCGCAAGTGGGTCTTGTCGGACGAGGTTCTGAACCGCTTTCTTTCCTTTGTTCAACGCGCCGTTCTCGATCCCGCTGGTCTCTACACGTATTTGAACCCTCAGCCGCCCTCTGTGGCACCCACCCCGCCCAGACGAGTGCCAGGTCGGTCTACCCCGCTTCCGATATTGAAAAAGGAGGATGTGGAGCTGTCATATCGGTCAAAGGGCGAAGACGAAGCGGAGGATGAACAGGACAGGAAGGCAAGGTTGAGAGTAAGCTCATTGGGCGTGCTGAAATGGATCTTGGGTGGGTGGTCAGATCTGGCTCAGACTGGAATGCTGATCTGCGTCACCTTAGACACGCCATCTGGTGGCCATGACTTGACGTCCGGCTCTAATCTGATGGAGCTCTTTGCTAATCCAGCGTTGTGGACCTCCTTGCATCATGCAGAATCATCCCCGATCGCTGCGGTCGAGAGTTTTGGCTTCGGTCAGCCTGTGGTACGCCGGGCGGCTTGGTCGTTTTTACAATCGCTCCTCCGAAACCATAAACGTGAGTTAATGTCATCACTTTGTTTGAAAACGGTTCTATATCCCGCAACAGAATCTATGCAGCCACTTTTGTCCATCCTGAGTGTCGCTGTACTCCGCTCGGCATGGGTAGAGCCCGATGCATTGGTCCGATCAGCGATGTGGCAACCTCTGCTGTCCTATTTGAAAGGTATTCAATTCCGTTTGTATGCCGATGTTGTTATGTTTCTTATTTCTAGAGTTTCCATCTGCGTGGGAACTGGACGCCGGTCCTATACCGTCCAATACACGAGAAGCTGGCGAGGCTAGTAGCTCTGATGAGGATGAAAGCGATGACGACACACCTCAACCCACGACACAGTCGCCCAAGAAGCCTTCTCTTGCGTACCAGGAGTTCCTCCGTTTTCTGGAATTGGGTTGCTCTGGCTCACCACTGCAGGGCTATCCGATAGTAATCATCGTGATTTCAACATTACCGCCGAGTGTATGCATCTCTTTTCTGCGGGTCCTGTATCTCCCGATCTGACTGATATTCTACTACTAGATCATGGCGTCCTCTTCTTCGCAGACACCTCTAACCGATTTCTTCACCTCCTTCTGGGCCGCGGTGGATGGTCGTGCTCTGAGCGCTCTCGAACGCACGAGTACAGCCGCATCGTTTCTATCCTCTCTATTCGAGTGTATCCTGTTCTTCACCAAGCGCATCTTACAGGAGCCAATGCCCTACGCTGTACTATTTCCTTTGTCTCCATCGCCATCGAAGACGTCTCCCGACTACAGTGTAGAATTGCAATCGTTTGTCAAGGACCAGTTCGCGAGAACCTGGGAGGCGTTGGTCTCGAGGCGACTGAGAGCAGAGCACTCGACTGCCGGAAAGGCTGTGGCACAAACGTTGGTCTCGCTTGATCAAGCGGAGCCCGGCTTGTTCCAGGCTGCGTGGTCTGCGCTGACCGCGGGCATCCAAACAGAGGCGTCTGCCGCAAATCCTCACGTAGCGTCTCTGATATCGGCCTTCCTCGACGCCTTTGACGAAACTTTCGAAGAAGGGTCGAGTTCTGCGATAGCTTCTCGATCGCTGATCCATGATGTTGTGCAAACCTCGATTCAACGCTGTAGAGACGCTCTCGCTGCAGCATCAACTGAAAGTTCTTCAGTAGCAGATGGGGTAGCTCCGCTTGCAAACAACTTCAACGCATTTGGAGTAAGGCTGTTTGCGGATCCAGAGTTCTCTGAAGTGAGTTCCTGCGTTGCACGATGTAATGTATAATGATGACCCTTTCGCGTTCAGCACATCGACGATATTCTGATGGGACATGCATATCGCCTGCTATTCGTTGCGCCTTCGCTGTTGCAAGCATATCTTTCTCATCGGAGTGACGAGGAAAAGTGTCAGTGTGTGTGGCATCTCCTTCTTGATGGAGTATCTCGACATTCCGGAGAATCCGAAACTGCTCTGGCGACTCTCCTGGATGCTGCTGAGAAAGGCTCACTGTCTCCCTATCTGCGGCCACGATCAGATGAGCTCGATGGTATCGTCAATGCACTTCTCGCTGAAGCGCTCGGGGGACCCGGAGGAGCGCCACAGCTGACCCTTCTACGGCGAATGATGAAATATTCAGGTGACGACCAGCTATTTCACTTGATTTCAGCAATTTGCTGAACCCTTGATGTAGACCGTTTCTTGTCGGATGACACATACCGGGCATTACTGCAGAGCCTCACATCGACCTTTGTCACTCAGGTTGCACAAGCTCTTCGTGATCCTGCAAACGATCTCTCCAAGTTCTGTTCATCGCTGAAGCTAATTGATATCGTTATCAGTGACTCGCCACGATCTTCACATTCAGATGGTGTTTCTGCACGTCTGCTGCCAGAGATCTTTATACTGGCGTACTTGCTCCCAAGAGGCACCGACTCTATGGACACCGCAGATGCATCAACAGCTCGTGATCTCTGGCTCAAATGGGTAAAAGATGTGTCCCCAGATTTGCAACGTCGAGTGCTGTCTGCCATTAAAGGTAGACTGAAGGTCCTGCTTGCAGACACGAGCGTCCGAGTTCGGTAAGTTTGAGTCGTGTGTGAACCCCGTTCCATGCCTGATGCACGAATCGTAGACCTGATGACATCTTGCGTCTGATCCACGATGGCTGTCCCGGACTGCAAATCGACTTGACTATCCGCGACATCTTCCCTTCCCAACATGAACTCGATCGTATGTTGGACGAGCTCTCCCCGGATCCCATCCACCCCAGTCTGGCTATCTTCGATCCACTTGTACACACGGATTCCAGCTTTGAGAGCCAGCTTGAAACGCCCCCACCATTCGATGATCGAGGGTATTCTGCTTATGCACGTATCGTTGGAGGGCTTATTCATGCATTCGCTCACGATCGCAGGACAGCCAAAGGTAGCATGTGGGTACTTCGGCATGTCCTCACACTGGCGTTGTATGCCAGCGATCTGGTGAACGTGCATTGGGCGCCGAGCCCGGTTTTCGGTCAACAGGTGTCTAGGGCACAGCTGAACGATATGCTTTCCAAGGTACAGCAAGTCGCGATGTATCTGTTGACGTCATCTGCGGATGGTGGATGGCGGTCTAGAGTCATTGCGTCGGTCTTGAATGAGAAGCATTTGGGAGACTCGGATGATGGTCTGTCCAGGTTCCTGGCAGATTCGATCAGAGTTGCTAGGGATGCCGACGATGTCAGAGAAGCGCGCATATTGTCCAGAATCCTTCAGCGGGTTCTTGACGAGGCAGACGCAAATGAGGCAGATCAATGGGTCATGCTCGCACGAAAGATGGAAAAGACAAGTTCGTTCATCGCACTTCGTAAACGTTGCCTCCCGTGCTCACGGTTCATTGCTGTGTAGGTCCCGAGACATCCCTGGCCATCATCTCGTCTGTTGCTCGATACGCACCGGAACCGCCTCGCCTAGATCGGTATCGCAACGAGTTGGCAGCTGGTCTGCTCGGCGTACCCGCTTCGAAAGCAAACACAGATGGCTTGCTGATCCTGCACCGATTGTACGCTATCGCGCCCGATCCAGATTCGGATGTGATCTTCCTCCCGCAGCAGCGAGCGGTGAATGTCGTCAAGACCTGCCAGCGGTGGGTGTCCTCTGATGAAGACGTGGACGAGGATGTCGAGTGTGGGATGACGGCCGTCTTTGTCCATCTCGTTCCCATCCTGCAAAATGTTCCCGGTGGCCATTGGGACTTTATCTTTGATGTTGTCGAGAATAATCTTGAGGTAAAGATGACTTTTGGTTGAACCTGTGTGGGTACGGCCATTGACCGTCCTTTTTTGACGCAGAATTGCTCGTTTGGGAATGATATGACTTGGGTGCTGTTGGCGCGAACGTTGCAGCTTATTGTCGCCGTACAAGATCTCGTACCTACCAATAAATTCCTACAGGAAGAATGGCAGGGTCGGCAAAAACCTATTTACGCTCTCGTTCGGAATATGATTACAACTCCACTAGGTATGTCTAGTATTTTTTTGTCAATCCAACACCACTTCACGTTCACTTAGATGATGCCAAGGCTTCGAAGCCTCGATCTGTCTGTCTCGAACTGGCCCTCAAAATCTTACAAGATCTTCCGTCTTCCGTGATTGACGAGAAAACATTACAGACGGTGAGCGCGTCTTCCAACAACGATTCAGCGTAGATATATTGACAGTGGCAATGGCAGACCTGCCATCTTATTATGGACTCGTCATCCGAGGTTCAGAAAATGGCTTATCGGTTCTTGCAAGAGGCTGCAACGACACGGACAGAAAGCGTAGTTGTTGAAGCTGCCGTCGACACCACAGGCAATGTAAAAGCCGATCTTCCCCTGGAACTGGTTGATCTTCTCCTACGTAATGTTCCCGATGGCGAGGAAGGGGAGGTGGAGGGCCAGGTAGGCACGTTGATGTGGCCTTGATGTGAATCTTAACCCTTCTCAGGAATTGTTTGGCTATTTCCTTGGCTGGATGATCACATTTGATCTCTTTGCAAACGCGGTGTGTTGTCCCCAATTGCAAGCCATTATCCCTAAATGCTGAGCGACCATCAGTCACTCAAAGTCAGGTCGGGTTACATCGATCACCTTCGAAAGCTGGAGATCGTACCTAGGCACTTCATACCGACGATCTTCAGCCTGTTGAGATTGTACGATGGAACGCCCAAGGCCATCAAACTGGATATTTGGGCTGTGGACGAATTTTTTATTCAATGTAAACTCTGTCTCAGCACCTGTCCTAGATCTTCTCTCAATGCCGTCAATTCACAGATTGCGAACCAGACAACCCGACGAGCATACAATTGCTTGCCGCCCACCTCTACTACAGGTCATTACTCACCATTCCCTCGCTTATCCGTGCCTGGGTGCTTGAATGTAAAGACCGTCAGCTTTACATGACAGCCGTCAGCTACACTTCCCAATACTTCTCCCAAATTCTGACGCAAGCCGAACTGGCTCACCTGAAGAGTCCGGAATCCATGGCGGAGCTTGTGGATGACCATATGACGGTCAAGGTCGCGACCTCGGTGAACGAAGTCACAGCGGCATACACTATCGACGAGCATCAACTAGAGATAACGCTGAAGCTACCGTCGGATTGGCCATTGCACCCGATCGAGGTCAAGGATACGAAGAAGGTTGGCGTGGTAGATAATCGGTGGCGGGCATGGGTCCTGGGAGTGCAGCAAACCATATGGGCTCACGTGGGTTTTTCTCAATGATGCGTGATGTATTGAGAACGGTCACTGATGAACTGCTTGTCAGAACGGGCGGATTGCAGATGGTTTGAGTCTGTTCAAGAAGAATGTGGCACTGCATTTCGAGGGCCAGGTCGAATGCGCCATTTGTTACTCGTACGTCGTCGTTGTGATTCTGATGGGCTATGCATGAAGTTGACAATTTTTGGTGGTGTGCAGGATCATCAGTGTGACCGACCAGAGTTTGCCTCGAAAGCCTTGCAAGACGTGCAAGAATCGGTTCCATTCTGGTTGCCTGTACAAGGTGCGGTCTATGCCTGCTTAATTTTATGTAATTGACTGAGAACTTTGTCCATGCATAGTGGTTCAACACAAGTCACAGTTCTAGCTGTCCCCTCTGTCGCTCAGATATAATTTAGGAACTGGGTTCAGATGACACATTGCACTATAGAATATGAGCACTTTGTCCCTCCATACACATCCTGACTGGAATTCCTGGATTCCATAGGATTCTTGTAGTATCCTCAGGAATCCTAAGCCTACATAAGCATTTTTTTTTCAATCCATAGGCTCAGGATTCCTCAGGATTCCATGGTCATATGGACTGTAATAATTTGTGAACAAAGGTTTGTGAAGGGAGTCAGGAGTTGATCAAACCTAACCTAACTCTAACCAAACCCTAACTCTAACCCAGCCCAACCAAGGCTGCACCCATTGAATGGTACATTTCCACAGACCTGTTGCATATTACAGCTTATTGATTGGTGTTAGCCCATCTCAAGTGCTGAAGGACACCCAAGCCTGCTGTGATTTCCCAAATTAAGGGGTGGTGAGGATAGATGGGTGGTTGTGAGACCTAAGCTAAGGTAAGCTAACCCTAACCCAACCTTAACCTAACCATTACCTAACCCTAACCTACCCTAACCTAACCTCAATATACTGTATGGGATAATAAATCCGAGACTCTCACTAGACTCCCTCTAGACTTTGCCTCTAACAGACTCCAAATTATAAAGTCTAGTGAGAGTCTAAGAAAGTCTTCTGCCAAAATGTCAGAAGTGGGAGTCTAGTGAGATATGTGTGTGGACTGAGACAGTGTAGGTTTGTGCCTGGCTTGGGGATATTCTTTGGCATTTTTTTGCAGATAGTCAAGCTGGTCACCGACTTGAGTTTAGTTGACTAAGACTTTGACGACAAGTCGAATACAAGTTGTAGTTGTGGCAACACTACTCCCACGCAGATGCCCTGGCTGCCACTTGGGCCATGTTCCCCTCCTGATCTTCACAGGAGAGTTTGACATCTCCTCCCATGGAGTTCAATGAGGCCTGGCCCCAGCTCTGCTGGATGATTGCTACACATCTCCCATCAGATGACCCCAGTGTGGTAGCCCAATCCTGGCATGATCACTTCCACAACATTGTCAACAAGACTGACTTTCACACAAGATTCTGCTTCTATGTTGAATATGACGTCAAACTCTGGTTGAGATGGGCAGCCTACCCTGGCACCTTTATCCTCACCAATTTTCAACCCTTTATCTTCAATGAGATCATAGACCACCACCAAGATGCCATCATTATGCATTTTACCAAGACTCCTGCACCACCAAAGATTCCTGTCCCCATGCCTCCACCACCTCTTCCTCCCAGACCAGTCCTTTCGGAGCTCCACCTGCTTGTTGGATAGCGCCACTCCCCAGGCACTGAAAGGTCTCTGCTTCCTCTGTGGCAACAAGTTGCACAGTGGACAGTCCTGCTCCACCATGTCCAATGGTTTCATCACCAAGGGCGCAGAAGGTCTCTGGCGAACCACCAACAACTTCATCTGTTTCATGTACAATGGCACCCGCAGCTGCTCCACCCCCAACTGCCCTTACCCCCACATCTGCTCCTGCTGTGGCACCACTCACACAGCCCAGTCCCCTCAGCGATGATCTCCACCCCATCATTATACCACTGATCTGGGATCAGTGGCAGGAACTTATTAAGAAAGCTGGCCTCCTCAATGAGTTCACAGACATTCCTTTAGGCCTTCACTATGGTTTCTGTCTTGGTGTTACCTCCTCCATTATCTCTCTATATCCTTCTAACAATCATTCCTCTGCCCTTGACAATGCAGAACTTGTTGATACCTTCATCTCCAAGGAAATTGCAGCTTGCCACTATTCCCGTGCTTACAACCCTTATAAGCTTTTAGCCACTTTTGGCCCTTAATGCACCTCCCCTCTTGGAGTCATCTTCAAACCCAAACCCCCTCTGATTCAAGATCACTTCTTCCCACGCAACCACCCCCACATTCATTCTGTCAACTCTGAGATCAACTTGGCCAACTTCAAATGCAACTGGGGCTCCTTCATGGAGTGCTTTGTCCATGTGCTAAATGCCCGACCAGGCATGCAGGTGGCAGTCTTTGATGTCAAGGCAGCCAGCCCACTGCCACATGCCCATTGCTCCTGAAGATTGCCTCCATGTGTGTGTTCTCTGGAGAGGCAAGATCCACTGCGATTATTGTTGCTGTTTTGGCTGCTCCTCGTCTGCTGGCATTTTTGGCTACTATGCTGACTGCTTTGTACGAATCCTGAAATTCAATTCAGTCCAAGACATCCTCAATTGGGCCAATGACTTTACATTCTGGTGCTTTCTGGTCCTCATCGACCCTGATGGCTCATTCAGGTATTCATACAATGAGTCCCTAATCTATGACATCACTTCCCATCTCAGCTGGCCATAGTCGCCCACAAAATGTTTTGATTTCTCATCCAATTTTACCTATCTCAGCTTCGATTGGGAGCTTGTTGCCAAGACAGTCTCTCTTCCAGAAAAGAAAAAGGTAAAATTCCTCAAGAAACTCTGGCCCTGGATTCTGGGTGCCTCGGTTAGTGTTGCTGCAACTACAACTTGTAGTCGACTTGTAGTCGAAGTCTTAGTCAACTAAACTCAAGTCAGTGACCAGCTTGACTATGACTAAAGGATCAACTAAGACTATGACTTTGGAAATTTTGTAGTTGATTAGTCGACTTCATTAGTTGACTTTAGTTGGCTATAAATAGGTCAGGGCCTCAAAATGGTCCTGGGATCTCCAAAAACAGTTGAGAAATGGGTGAGATATCATCAAAATACTATTTTATGCATATCATATCCATTTTTTTCAATTTCTTTTGACCATGTTTGATGATGTTGAAGTTAATATGGGTCTGGAGATTACCAGAAGTCAATTTACAGATAGCGGAAGGCTCTGAGATCTCCTTAAAAAGTTGAAAAACAAGTGAGAAATGAGCAAAATACAGTCAAAATACTGTTTTATACATATCTCACCCATTTCTTGACTGTTTCTCATGATCCCAGGGTTAAAATTGATCAGCAGATCAACTGCAATTCATCTGTGGACACCACCAAGCCCCAGGATTGACTAGTTGACTACAAGTTGACTTTTTATTCACAACTTCAACTAAACGATCAACTATGACTATGACTTGGGGAATTTCAGGACTTTAGTCAAGTTGAAGTCGCAACTTTTGAAGTCAACTATCGACTAGTCGAGTCGTGGCAACACTAACTACCGTGTTGTATAAACACTAGCTTAGTGGGCCTGGATTTGATGGGCCAGCCTGAGGTGCATTTATTGTCTCTGTCCAGTTTTTTGCCTTTTATAGTAATTTTCAAGCTAGAKAAGATCTGACTTGAGTTCTCCTATGAAATAGGGGTCAACCTGTGTTGCTGGTACGGTTGGTGGAGATTGAAGATCTGGATCTGCTTGTTATGATTCCTTTTGTGATGCTTGTCATTATTCCTTTTGTGACACTCCACATGAAGCTCTTTGTGAACCTTGTTGAGAAGGGGCAACATGGAGTCCAGATTCTGCACACACTTCACCAGAAACAACAGATATGGTGTCTAAAGATGGTGCATGGTCGGATACCAGGTGTGGAGGGTATGGGGTGAATCAAGAGCTTGTTGTGTAGAATGGGGTGAAGTATCATCCAGATCATATCCAATCGCGATGCTGAATCACTTGTCCTGTTGGATCGACAAGGCAATGGCAACTGGCATGAGAGCTTGCTGGCCTGGAGTGCTTGTGGATTGTGCCATCAAGAGCAAAGCATTCAAGTTTCCTGCAGCTTCTAGTGCAGGACAGGGCATGGATGCTGTGCCACATGGATTGTCAGTGATGGGGCCATTTGGCTGATATATAATTTGGACATTCATACTTTCCACTTAAATTCTGGAAAGAAGCTACCAAATTGTTCAGAATCTGAGGCTGGTGCTGTTGTGCCAGACCATGCCTGCTTGCAAGGGGAGCATCACTAAATTGGGCTGATTGGATGCTTTTGCTGATACACGATCTAACAATCATACTTCTAAGTGTCTGCAAATTGGCACCATGAGATGCCTAATCAACTGGATTGAGAATGTCAGGCCCAGCAGGGGTCACAGGAAGGCAGGAATCACTAAATTCAGCTGATTAGACTGTTTTTGCCAGTGTACCATTTGCAATCCTACCTTTGATGAAAAGTCTGCAAATTGGCTTGATGAGCTGCCTGATCCAGAGGAACATCTTGTGTTCTGGCTGTTGATAGCGATACAGTAGAATAGTAGAAAAAGGTCTCTGTGATAGGCAGGGAACCCAATGTCAGGTGAGGCCTGGACGCAGTTATTGCCAGTGAGTGGGACATGGGACAAACTGTTGTGCCTGTCAATGACCAAGTGAGGGACTGAGTGCCGTGAGGTGGTGGCAGACCACCACCTCAAGAGAGAGAGCTGCCAGGATGAGAACATGTTGGCCCACTAAAACAGCACCACCCGAAGAGGCAAAGCCAGTGAGATGGCAGCAGGGAGAGAAGGATAGAAAATTTAGTCTAGGAGTTTGGTGTGGAGGGGTGCGAGGACCTCCAGAGATTGCCAGTAGTGGTAGAAAGAATTGGACAACCAACAGCCTAGAACTCTAACTATGTCTGGGGAGACATTGCACAGGAGCAGTTCTGTTGTTCCACCTATGCAGAAGCAGTGGCCTGTTGTAGTAGGAAGCGATGAAAGTTGTTGGTGCAGTGGAGTTAAGAGAAGATAATATTTTCGAGTGGGGAGGAGGGGTATATATACAAGTACAGTACAAATACATACATTTAAGTCCTGAACATCTCATAGATACTTTCAGTGAGCTTGGAGGAGAAGGAATCCAAGAGAAACAATGAGGTGGTATAAAGTGGCGTCAGGCCACAACGTCGTTGGGTGGTGTCCGGCCACAGAYGCCCGCTGTGGCATGGAGACGCGCCTGATTCTCCAACGCTCCCCCTTCAGGGTGACACCAGGCCAAGCGCTTGGGCAAAATGCTTCGCTTTGAGGCTGGGTAGTGGCTTCGTAAGAATGTCCGCCACCATTTCGTCGGTGGGACAATAAACGATCTTGATCTTGCCGTCTTGAACGACATAGCGGATGAAGTGGTACCGGATGTCGATGTGCTTTGTTCG
>CEMM01321092.1:0-11612 GCA_900068975.1 Hygrocybe conica | reverse complement strand
GTCTTGTCAAGGCCATGGTTACCAAGGTCGACAAGGAGAATCGTGGTGTCGGCATGCAAAACTTCAAGTACGCACCCGCATGGGACGAGTTTAATCACATCGTCAAGATCCACAGCGCCAGTGCACACGCATTCCTCGGAGAGCACTTTCCGGCACGCACCATCCGAAGCCGTCGGTGCGTTAACTCATCCTTTTTTCTTGATACATCTCTACAACAAATGCTTTGTAGAATGAAAGAATCCCGCATTCCACGCATCCCAATGACAATTGGCGATCAAACCTTCGAACTCGTCAAAGAACAAATGTTGAAAATCGGTTACACAGGCCCAACCGCACTCAGTTGCGATGATACAAAGTTATTCAGCGCACTACGATTGTACTGGGACGGCGAGCAGAACACCCACTTTCTCGTCGGCGCTGTCAATGGCCCAATCCGAGTGGCATCTCCCGAAGAGATTGAAGCGACAATGAATGATCCAGCCATTGACAAAGGCACCAAAGTACGGCTTTGGTGTCTGCAGATACCGCTTCCCAAGATGGCACCTATCCTTGTTGCTGCCTTGGCGATTCCAAACACTCTTGATGCCAGCAAGCTCCTTGACTACCTTGTGCAGATCCTCGATGGTCTCCACCGCCAACAGATTCTCATTTCTTCATACTCTTGCGATGGTATGGAGGTTGAGCGCTCTGTGCAATGTCAGCTAGTCCAAAAATCTCCCACGACACTTCCCACCATCAAAAATTCATGAGAAGGTTCCCCCGACACAGTCATGACAGCTGCAATGGTTCACCAATGGCCACTTATCATGGTACAAGACTCGAAGCATGGGTTGAAGACGTTTTGTAACAATCTGTTCTCAGGTGCATGGGTGCTGTGCTTTGGGAACTATATTTCCACCTACAGCACCATCCGCAAGATCATATTCGAACCTTCCTCGCCGTTGTATAAGCGAGATGTCAAGAAACTTGATCGACAGGACGACAATGCTGCCGCACAACTTTTTTCGGCTGCCACACTCGCACATTTGTCCAAATTCCATCCAGATCAGCTTGGCGAAATCGTTTACCTCTTTGTGTTTGGTGAATTGATCGGCGCATACCAGAACCGCTCCATCTCTCATGTCGAGCGCATCAAGATGGTTCTTTGAGCACCCTACTTCCTTGACATGTGGCGAACCTATCTGGATAAGTGCAGATATAAGCACGCCCAATATTATATCTCGCGCGAAGCCACCGATATCGCTCGCATCCTCATTGAAGGCCTGGTTGGCCTTGTGATTTTGTACAGAGACCATGTTTTGCAGGATTACCCGTTGTTACCGTGGCTCCACTCAACTGAAACATGTGAACATGTTTTTGGAGAGGTGCGATGGGTTGTCAAGGATTTTACGATGCTCGACTTCTGCTATATGGCGCCAAAACTCTGACCTGACAGCACGAGCAAGCAGCTATTGCCACACGTACTTTGATGTCCACGGAATCAACCTACTCGCACTTGCAACATACCCAACCGACGTGGAGATCGATCAGGCTGCATTGGAAGCTGCACAAGAGGCAAAGAGTCTGGTCGCATTGCTGGGGGTCATCCCTGGACAGCTGTTACACTTTCAAAACATCAACCATGTTCAACTTAGGCTTCCATCCATCTCCTCATGGTACTCAGGTCCTGCAAGTGATGACTCGGAGTCGGATGATGAGCCGGAATCCGAGAACAAAGCTGATGAACTCCAGCATCTCCTCAACAGGCGCCATACAGCCAGTAAATCCCAGCCAGGGGAGGGTTGCTTGGGTCAGGCAATCTTGGAGATCAGTTGTGGGGCGATTGCTTTGGCCGCTGAAGATATGGCCAAGTGTCAGTTTACTGTGTTCAGTCCAAATTTGATTCTGATCACCCCTTCTCCAGACAAAGTATGTCTGAACCCGATGATCAATTGTTGTCCTGGTCATTTGCAGAAGATCGCGCATTTGTGGCAGAAGCAATGTTGCTGAGGCTTCCTGCCATTTGCACCCATCAAGAGGTGGCGCCATTTGGATTCGGTCAACTTACCCCTCAAGCCACGAACATCAGCTTGAAGGTTCTCATTGACCTTCGTGCATGTCATCAAACTCGGCAAGCATCCCTGGGTGTCAGGACACATGCATCTGCCTCGATATCGGATCCAGATGAGCCGGCAGCCCCAGTATCTCTCCGTCATCAACTCATCATGAAGTACCACGACATTGTCCGAGAACAACAAGATCAGGGGATGGCCACCAGTTCAGATCGAGCAGCACACTGGGGCAATAGTGCCAATGCAGCGGTTGTTGCAGATGCCGCTTCTTGACAGGTAGGTGGCACTGCATGTCATAACATCAACAACTCATGTCGTTGGTCAGGCAGCTCTCCGTCGTCGCCAGTGGTTCGCCAAAGCAAATATTCCATGCATCGACGACATTGCTGAAGCACGGATCACGCAACTTCTACCTCTCTGCGCTGGAGATTATGGATTGGTTGTGGCGGACAATGGGACGCTGATGCTGGCCCTTGGTATTTTTTTTAAATCATTGCTGCTGAACCAAGCTCACAAAAGGTGGCAATAGTCAAAACATTTTATCGCAAAACGGGTGGTAACAATGGGAAGCACAGCTATATCAGCGAATCCACCAATGTGTCGGAATTGTCAAAGATTGTTGTGCAACTGTTCGAACACATGTATAGGCCCCAATTTCGTTCGATCCCCGAAAGCACTGCTGTCTTCCAAACCAAGCTGTTCGCCATTTTAGAGCCCTTGTCGTTCATGTCTGTTGTTGCTGCACCGGTCACCAGTACTCAAACTGGTATTGAACTGGGAGCAAGAGATGCAGGTGTCTTTGGATCCTTGCAAAAGTGCCAGACAACGTTGGCAAAGGTCATCAAGAACGCTCAGAAGCGTGGTCGGGCCCAGGAAACGGAGGAAATGGACTGAGAATGGTGTTTTCAAGTGGTCATTCTTTTTTTCCCTTTTCAGAAAGGTCAGATCCGCCTAGACTGGTTACCAACCTTCTGTGAGACGTACAGCACGAGGCTACTTCGACAGAAGGACTGGAAGAATTGAATATAATTGAATATAATTTGGCTGGTGGCGCGGAAACCCCCCCAAATAAGGAAACCACGTGACGTAGGGAGTACAAACAACACTCGGCAAGTGTCGGCAACATTATTTTCTTGGTGCTGGACGCCTCGACAAAGGTGGACCTCCCTCCATCCACAAGGCACGAGAAAATGTAGCACAGAATACTTCAACGTGCAAGACTCGAAGAAGAATTGGGCTCGAAGCGACCTCACAAGTTGGGAGGAAGATGAGTTGATGACTGTTTTGATTTTGAATATATGGGCTGAATCGAAGCAGGTGGATTTTGCAAGCTTCCCGATTTATGTCTCGACTTGCCAGACGCGCACGGAGGCCGAAGGAGGATGAGGACAACTCCCCCGACTCTCGCTGGACACGATGCTGTCGATGCTGACGCAGGCCCATTGGCCATGACATTCCGGGGACAGCGACGGCTGCGAAATCCACTGTTTGAGGAGGAACGCCGTCGCGACAGGGACAGGCCACGTTAACCGACGTGTGCCCGACATCCGCGATGTCATCTGAGGACCAGCCATCGACCTCTCGGTCAAGTTCCCGGCTCGAGTTCTCTCTCGTTTGCGATATCGAGCGCGACATTATTGGCCCTGACTACCTCGCGGAGGTGGACAGCCACGTCAATTGACGTGTGCCTGGCCTTCGCGAGGTACAGGAAGGCCGTCGTCTGCTCGAGCGAGCAATCAAACTGCGGGTCAAGTCAAACCAGTGGTTTCGCTACCACACCATGTTTTTGACAGGTCGAGTTGCCCAAGACCCCACCCAGGTACTGTGTCGGCGGGTGTGGGTAGGGTGTCGGCCTTGCCAACCATTACCCGTGCCGCACCCTACCTGAGGCAACGAAGACATCGATCACATATTTGCCACGCACAGAAAATTGGTCCTCCTTGTAAAATAATATAATATAATAATGTTGCCGACACTTGCCGAGTGTTGTTTGTACTCCCTACGTCACGTGGTTTCCTTATTTGGGGGGGTTTCCGCACCACCTGCCAAATTATATTCAATTCGACCAGTCCTTCTGTCGAAGAGAAGTGCTCGCCACTTTGCTCCCGAGAACGAAGGACGGTCACCAGTCTAAGATCCGCCATCCGGACAAAATTTTCGTATTTTCGTAGGTTAGATGCCCCATCCGGACAAAACCATCTCTCTGGACGCAGTTTTCGTCTGGACATAAATCTCAGAATTCGGTGAAAATCGGATCTAGGTTATACTCATATAAACCGGGGTCCTCATATGGCCCGCCATAATAGAGTATAATGGATTCAAAAAAAAAAAAAAAAAAATTGGAGGCTCACTTTCTCTGCCAACACCCTGCTGTGCCCTGGACAACCTATGCGGCACAGTTCAAGGTATCTGATGCTGAGAGAGCAGGTATGGAATTGCTCTGGCGAACAAAGCCCAAGAAAGGGAAGAAGAAAACTGGGACATCTCGCCCAGCGGCCTTAGCCATATCAGAAGCCCATTGTTCATGGCTTGTTGTCAGGTAATGCTCCTGCAGCCATTACCCTGAGATCTGATACTGATTACCGTCTGCAGTGATCCATCTGGAGGTGATGGAACACCTCCGGATGGCGGCTGTGGCCCAACAGCCACAGACGTACCGTTGAAAACGACAACGGCATTGGGATGGGGGATTGTCTGGATGTCATTGCAGGTGCGCGGGCCATGTCATTTGACGTGTGCTCGACATTTGTGATGTCATTAAGTGGTGTGGCCATATCCCCATATTGGGTATGGGTACAGGGTATCAGGCATCGGGGCTGCGTCAGGAGTCAAGCTGGACAGTAAATATTTTACAATTCTTCATATTCTGGGGGAGACCCTTTGTCAGCATCCCCCCCCCTAGATATGGTAAATATGACCTCTGACTAAGCATCTCCCTGGGGAGACAAATAGAATGATCTTCTATTTATGGTATGGTACCAATATATGTGGTGCAAGAGGTTACCAGCCCAATTTTGCCACTGTACAAAAGTGGCAGTGACTAGCTGACCCGCACCATAGTATTGCCCATGCAAACCGGAAAGTGATGTTCGTGTCCCAAGAAACGTCACAGAGCATTACAGTATAATAAAATGCTGGGAGAGGGGAAGGGCACAAGAAGTTGCGAGCATGTCGGAACATGGATGGGAAGGGCAAAGGGGGCTAGGTCGCACAGCTGGGGTGGTGGGGAAATGGAGAAGGGTAGTAAGTGCGTCGAAACGCAGACGCGGAAACGGCAGGAAGGCCGCTAGGCACATTGGAACTCGGAAGGGGCAGGAGGAGGTTGCTGGTGGGCGTGTTGCGACGCACGCAGGTGGCTGGTGAGCACATTGGAACGTGTAAGGGTGGGAAGGGCACGCACATGGATCAGTCAGACAATAAGCCGTTAGTTAAAGGTCGTCCTACTGCCACAGCGTGCGTCAGATCCCCAACAACCTTTCTCTTCTTTGCATGGCCATTGAGAGGGTGGGAAAGATGATGCTTTCTGGATGTCGTGTCTGAACGCTCTGAAATGCATGTCACTTAATGATGAACAGGCATCGCATTACTTGCTCGAAATTAAAGACTGATTCGCACTTTGTTGTTCCATTGAACCGAAATTGGCAGGGTCCCTTCCTTGTGGATCCGGTGTTGAAGAGCTAAACAACCAGAGCTAACATGTAACGAGAAGAATAACAATATTCTGCACTAACCTTGCGCCTTTCCTCTCGAAAATGATAAAGTCATTTATATCCCGTGGGTCCAGTCCAAGTCGACGGCCCCACATGCCAACGTCTTCTTGGGTCGGTGCTTGGAATATGGTGATCAAACGCCGCAACGCAGCGATGCTTTCCAGCGACAGCCCAGAAAACACTAGGTGAGGACGAGAAGTTAAATTCTCGGGTTTTCTCTGCAGAGATAATATTGCTCTTACGAATGCCACGGGCATCCTGAATACTCAGCATCGAAGAAGAGCTGACAACGAGATTAATCATGTGATGAGAGGAAAAACAATGTTCTGCACCAACCTTGCGCATTTCCTCTCGAAGATGATGACGTCATGTATATCCCCTGGGTCAAGTCCAAGTCGACGGCCCCACATGTGGACGTCTTCTTCAGTTGGTTCCAGGAATATGGTAATCAAGCGCTGCAACGCAGTGATGCTTTCCAGCGACAGCCCAGGAAAAACTAGGTGAGAACGAGAAGTCAAATGTTCCGAGATTGCTAGAATATGATATCGCCTTACGAATGTAACGGACATCCTCGATACTGCAGTCAGCAAAAGCTCCCTCTTCGCTAACTGTTTCAGCTGAGACGCCGTCAACAGGGCTAGATGAAGATAATCTATTATGGTCTTGGTCAGGTAGTGGATGAGTAATGTCAGCAACAGCAATGCTGGCAAGATCATGGCGACTAGCTCCCAACCCTGAAAAAGATTCCACATAGGCAAACCGTCTAGGGCTTGTATCATGTCTTGTACTTACCCTCGCTCTCCAGTGGGTGTGACTCGTCTGCAAGGCGCACCGTGTCCTGTGGGGTATCCACCGCTGCTTTCGAACTAAAATCAGAATCCGGGAGAGAACGCGAATCGGGAAATGCGATACTAGAACTAGATGCGCGGTGATGCACAGCCCCCTTGCCCTTTCCTTGGTCTTGCGCAATATCAAATGCTGACGGACTATCGTCCTTCGCAGCATTTTGGTCTACACTGTGTTCTTCCATTTTGGAGCTGGTATGATCATAGGAATTAGGACATGGTAGAAAAGTGAGTCACGTACAAACCTTTGAGGGGAGCCGGGGGTATCTGTTTCTTGAGATGTCACGAGCGCCGCTGTGCCCCTGAACGGTGCTGCATCCGACCACTCCGCAATAGAAAGTCGAAGGGAAACATCCCTCGTCTGGGATTGGACACTGTTTGAGTCGATTCCCTCTGGCGCAAGACTGGCGGATGCGCAGACAGCGGTCGACGGCAACTTGATTGAATTGTCCAGGTCTGACACATCATATGGCTGGCTATACAATTGCATTTTTCAGAAGACGTGGCGAATACAGTGTTGCATTCTCAGCCAACCTTGAAATTCCTTCGATTGTCGATGAACTGATTGGGAGTGCTGATAGTGAAACGATCTATCAGAACCGCCTCGCATGTGAGACGGGAAATCGTGCATACCAAGATTGCTCAAGGCAGATGAATCATTTCGTCGCGCAACAGGGAGTCCGATCCTGATGTTTGACTCGTTTTTGGACCGTTTCGGACGGCCAACAGAGGGACTCTTATCTTGGGTCTCGATGTTCGCCTTGTTTTTGGACCGTTTCGGACGGCCAACAGGTCTTTTCCCCTGGAATTCATCTTGAGTTAACGTGGCCGCAAAGTGGTAGGACATGTTCGTGTTGGAGTTGGCAGGGGAGCAGGTGACACAACAAGCAAAACGGGAAACTCCGCCATATTTCCTGATTGAGAACAGTCATGACCAAATTTTCACACGCCGAAGGGCATTTGAAAAGCTTTTTTTTATTTATCGGGCTGAGCTGAGGTAGAGGGGGATCGGTCATCTGAAGAGTTCTCCATGTTGGGAAAACACTTCATGAGAGCAGATACTCCGGCCTTCGTTGATCCGAGTCACGGTGGGTGCTTGTTTTTTGTTTGAATGTCCTTCAGGCGGCCACGGCTCACGGCTCCCATGAAGCTACTATCCAAGGTGCTCTGGAGGCTATGCGACATAGCCTTCTGGACGCCTATCTGCCGATATATTACTGTGGGCTCGAACACGAGGCCTGAGTCTCTCAGCATCCCCATGTTACTCCTTCTCGGCGCCCTCTACGTACTCCAACGAATGCTCGCAGTGCCAATATCTGCGAACGTGATTTTGCACGACCCTCCTGCATCGACTTGCACCGACAACTGTAGGTCGGTTTGGAACATCGCTTGGAGCTGTATCGTCACCGTCTTCGCATGCACATGGGTCTCGGTTTCGAACGTTCCAACACTTAGCAAAACGCACAACGACGTTGGTATTCAAGCCAACTGCGGCGGGTGTCGACAATGCTTTATGCTCTCATAGGGCCCGAATTCGTGGTTCTTTGGGCATGATGTCAACAAAGCATCCAAGACATCGGTGACCCTCCACGGTGTGTTCCTTGACAGATGAAACTGCTCCCTAAAGCTCGCCTTTGTGACCTCCACCAAACCGGTCACGTCTGCACAGCTTCTTCGCAGCTATGGGAGATTTCAAATACTTTCATTGCAGAGCATCGAAGAACTAGGTAAACGAGACGAAATCAAGTACACGATCGTCAGCCGGGAGGATATCAAAGATAGAAGCAAAAGGCGATGCGATTACGAAGGCACTCGTCGTCTCGCAGACAACGTGGTTCCGCTCCAATGTGCAGTTCGTGCAAGCCAACATCTGGCCGTGACGGAACTCGAACATGCAACGGCTGCCTTTGCAATCTTGAACATCATGATGTACGTGCTCTGGTAGGACAAGCCGCTGGATATCCAGTGTCACATCAGGGTGCGTAGACGGAGGAGAGTCCGGCTGCAGAACGATGCAGAAAACCCCACATGTATTAACGAAGAACTTGTTTTCATGATGATGTTCGTTCGCACCACTGCACGTGCCTGCACTTCAAAATTGATGTGTTCTCGATTATCATAAGAAAACCTTTGTTATGCTGACCCGCACCCATAGCATGTGAGGAAATGATGCAGGAAAGCAGATTCAGCTGTCACCGCATGGAATAGCCTTCTAGGCAATGGATAGGCCGCAGGAAAGGCAAATCTGGTGTCCCAACATGGAATACCAGTCAGGAGGCCGCTGAGGACCTCATAGGTGATTTGATTGGCTCTACGTCGCCGCCCGTTTCAGCAATTTCAACCAGTCTCCTCCTGCCATCGGGGTCGTGAGCTTTTTAGACAGACTCGCCTGCAGGATGGTCCACTGTGGCCGCGATTGAGACTGTGATTGGGGGTTGGGACAGATTTCGTGTCTGAGATGATATGCCGTCAGAAGACTGGGGATTGGGGAACTGAGAATCGCGCAGGCATCATTCTGAACTCAGATATATCTTGAACATAAGTCATATAAGATTGGTTGATATTTGTCGTCGATCACATTCCGAAAAGATTTTTCATGCGAAAGAAACCACTCGGTTTTGGGGAGACACTTTTGGTACTCCTGGTCTTGTGGGAATCGTGGCAGCAAGGGGGTACGTTCCGTGTCGGGGAACACATTACGGCGATTTGTAGCCTTGGTGACTGGAGCGCGGCGTTAGCGTGCCTCTGGCGGCAGCACCTGCATCTAAACGTATCATCAACATGTTGTGGAAATAACACCTGCGACCTCTCACCTACGATTAGGTTGACAGGGAGGTGAATTACTCGTATGCACGCCCCATTGCGCGCCCACATAGAGTGCTCTGATTGCTAGGTTGCATTGATACGGATGTCCGCTTTTGGCTGATGGTGGGCAATGACCGTGCCATCACGTATGCCATATTGGCCAAGTGCGGACCATCGCGGCTGCCGCTAGTGTACATTGATTCCACATCACCGGAGATTGTCGTAAAAGGGCAAGCTGACTGGTGCCACCTATGGTGTGGTTCACTTAGTCACCGCCTACTTTGCGCAGGCGCCAAATTGGTCTCACAGATTTTTGAAGAAATTTCGTAGGATCACCTGCCGTTAACATGAAAGGTCAGGAACCTGGTCACTCCGGGTGGTCCGTCAGACAGCAGCCATCGGGCTTCTGTCAGTGGGTGACTTCCCGTGGAGTACAGTATTTCAGAATTGATTAAACGCTTTTGGAGGGTGCCGAACTGCCGCAAGGACCCCGGAAAACATTTCAGATTCCGCTGGGCAAGCGGTGTCAATCAACTACTGAAAGGTCAGCCCTCACAATAACATCTTTGAAGGCGGCAGTTTCCGGTCGAGCAGCCTTTCTCGAGCGGAGACCGCCACCTTGCCACTTAGCGCACAAGAGCCACCAGGGCAGTCTGTGCAGCTCCAAATGGACTCTGAGCCGTATCCGTCCGAGTGTTGGACTTAAGGGTTAACCCTTAACTTAAAATAAGGCTTAAGACCCCCCTTAACTTAACCCTTCGCAATGTGTTCAAAATATTATAAGCCTTCATGAAGCCTTATCATGGTCACGTGATGTAAAAAAAAAAAAACTTAACCCGTCGCTCTGTGGGAAATCCACTGGCACTGGGGATCAGAGACGGCGGGGGCTGTAGGACCATACCCCCACGAGCGCAAGTGTACGTTAAGTAGACCTGTGGACAGATAAAACAAAATTACGGCGGGAGGGGATGGGACTGCCACAACGGCGGAGCCCACGATGGGGACATGTATGGTGACGTCGCTGTCGTTTCTATGGTGGAAGGAGACCACTTTGAGGTTGTGGGGGTTGCTGCTGCTCCGGTGAGTTCCCACCCCCTCCCGCTTTTTCACTCACTAACCCACTCCTTTCCCATACTTTTTATGGCTTGGGGGGCCACTGCCATTATCCTCCTGCAGTCTCCCGCTGCCACGCCACCCCATCGTCGTCAAGTGGCCCCCAGCCTCAACCCCTCCTACACCGCCCCTCCCCGCCTACCAGTGCCCTTCTGCCCTCTCCTTTGGCTGTATTGCTGTAGACACAGATACTGAATTTAATCRATTTATTTTCGATTTATTTATTTATTATTTATTGTTTTTTCCTCAACAGACATCAGTATCGAGCCCTATCACATGCAGTATGAGAAAAATGCATTATGAGGCTATGCATTATGAGAAATTGTACTGTAGCTATTAAATTATTTTGGCACCTACTCTCATATGTTTTACAGTATTGGAACCTGGGAACCTATGCCCAGTCACGCAAACAACAAAGCTGTTCAAAGTGCTACAGTTGTGATCGGGCCAGAGTTGTATCTGTGTGTGCAGCACAGCAACTTGTCATCGTGTGACATGTCACACCAATAAATGTTGCGTGCCGTTTACATAATTGTGTCATTAAGATTTGGCCGTCCCCATTTCCAGCGCTATGAAGATTGCGCTGGACAATCCAGTGCACCACCATCCCACAATCAGGTTCCGAGTCCAAATTTATTTGGATGAGGTTTAWTCTCCGACAGGTATAGGCGATCCAGCCAAAACTCTAAAATCTATCGTTGCGGCTAGCCCCGAAAACTTCAAACTCCGACGGACGCCAATCACGCTCGATGATCAATTCACATTCATCGAATATTCATTTGTCGGTTATCCGACGATTGTCTGCCACTGCTGCAGGCCGGTATCAATCACCCTTCCCACACGGTCCGTCGCCCGTTGACTGTAATCATCGACTGTTCTACGTATAGTCGTCTGACCTGTCCTTCAGCCTACACCGACCAACAACCGTCGTCCACCCATTCAACACCCGTCACTCCAAACACACCGGCACCCACCAACGATTTCCGTGATGTCCTCGTTGTCCAACGCTTGGCCCATCATCCATCCCACACCGCCCGTCAATGTGTCAACCGTTGACCTAATTGTCAAACACGACAACCTGAGCTTCT
>CEMM01321090.1:0-10942 GCA_900068975.1 Hygrocybe conica | reverse complement strand
GAAGACCGGAAGGAGGATTACACGACGCTCAAAACGCTTGGTCTGATGCAAGTCACGAAGATATACAACCTCTTATTTGGCGGTCGCATGACCGATTCCGGGACCGCTCGTAAGCTCCCGACAGTTGTCCAAAATATTTGAATTTGCTGGATTCCGCTGTTTGTTGCAGGTTCGATCAAATTGATGACGGATAGACAGGATGCGGCGTTTGCGCATTTGACGCATTTGGCGGTGTGGGTCCAAGAATATGTTCTTGTGTGCATGGCGGAGGAAGATGCGGCGATGCTGGCACGGGATGATGTACGCGGTGAGGCGGCCACTCTGTGGGAGGCGAGTATCAACCGTTCCCTCACAAACAGATCCACACCATCTATGGGCTGATGATGTCTGGGTTGACTCTGGTATATACTGTGGGATATCATACATGTATGGTAACGGTCATTGTGCGGATGAGAAACAGGTAACCGGTGTCATGTGCAGGAAAACCTCCTACCGGCCACTGTACACAATTGAGCTGCTCACGATCCAATCTCGGACAAGCATCCACGACCAGCAACAAAACACGCTGCCAGTTAACCATGAAAGCCCTGGACTGTCCTGGCAGGCCTTGCGCGTCCCGAGCTTGGGTATGAGTACGCCTCTAGGCGCTAAAGCAACAACTTCACATCAAACGATATCGATCCCTGGCGGATGACACGATTGACGATATCGTCAGTGGATGGTGGGTCATGAGCGCTGAGCATGAGCACCATTGTTTATTACAACCACTAATCAATGTCATAAATGCACGCACCGCGGACAGAGTCGAAGGGGAAACCAGGGGGCCAGTAATCGAATCCAGCACTGTACGTTTGAACAGCGCATCACAGAAGACAACTGGTACCTCAAGACCCTAAGGCCAAAAGTTCCACCACTTGCGCTTCTTCACGTCTAGGGGAACGAGAATGGCGTTGCTCTGCCTAGCGGTCAAAATACGCTCCATGACAAGCGTCTCCCTTCGCTTCAGCTCGTCCTGATCCAAGAAACCGTTTCCGCCATCGAGCTCCGTGTCCGTATCGAGCGCAGGATCGTACGCTGCAGTATCGCCACGGACAACAGCCAAGAGAGCGTCGACTTTGCCGAGGAACCAATCACGATGGCGCATGCCGTCTTTCCATTCAATTGGGAGGGCATCGTAGCTAAAGTAGGCACCGAGGAGCGCCCCGGCGACGGTGGCGTTGGTGTCGGCGTCGCCGCCGCACAAGACGAGCTGCGTGATGAGCGACTTGAAGGACTCGTCTTCGCCCCGCTTGATGGCACGGCGGAGACACCAGATGCCTGCTCCGAGGGCTTTGTACACGTACCCCATCTCCCTTGTGCAGAGCGTGAGGGCGTCGAGAGAGTCGGCGTGCACGTGGGCGTTGAATTCGGTTCTGCTGGGTGGGGGTGAGTTTGCGATGGTGTAGGTCGTGGTGGTGTGGGTCCAGGCTCTGTCGAGCAGGGCGTCTATGTCGGGTTGGGTGCGGATTTGGGAGAGGCAGAGCCCGCGGATGAGGCCGGCGAAGGCGGCGGCGGAGATGGCGCAGCGGTGGTCGGCATGGGTGACTGATCCGATGGCGGCGTTGAAGGTGTCGGGTTCGGAGAGGGTGAGGCCGATGATCCCGATGGGAGTTGTGCGCATGAGGGAGCCGTTGGAGGCTAGGGAGTAGTTGGATTTGCGCCAGTGGGCGAGTGCTGTGCCKATTGGGTCGGAGAGATATTGTTTGTCGAGAACGACGCGGCCGATGGTATCTGTCGAGCGTGAGGACGAGTAACTCGGTGGTGGACTTATTGAAAGCACGCACTTCCGAGACCCATTGGGAGACGATCCAGACAACGGAGCCCTTGTTCGCACCAGGACCGTAGGCGGGCTGCAAAGTCTTCTGGTACGAGCCGCTGGTTGCGGAGATACGAGAGCATGATCAGGATGGCATGGTCTGTGTCGTCCGTCCATGCCCTGTCGTCGAATCGAGCTTGGAGAATGAATAAGTAGTAAAAACGAAAAAGGTACCGCTCACCTCTATGGGAGTCGTTGTGCAGTTCTGTAGCCGGGTCAACGAGAGAAAAGGACGTATAGAGCGTACTCGCTTGTTCTCTTGACATGAACTCGGTGAACAACCCGATGGTGTCTCCGAGTGCAGACCCCATCATCGCACCTTTTGCTGCGACAACCTCTCCGTTAGACCAACTCGCCATATTGCCTTGACCGACCGAATTCAATCTTTCTCAACCGTTTTCTGGTTTCTGCAAGAGAGGCGATGCAAGTGAGCTTGGAAAACGGCGGCAGTGCCGGGCCGATCAATTCAGTCACTGTCACGGTCACAGCATCTTGGGCGGAGGCAGAGTCGCGCAAGGTGCGAAGGAGATGTTGGGCGGTGGGTACCTGCTCGATGGCGATGATCTCGTAGAGACACGGCATGGCAATTTCGTACCATAGCTTGCATACAGGAGGGAGCGAGCATTTGTTGTTGAGTGGTCGTGCTTTTCACAAAAAAAAAATCAACTTGAAGACGGAGGCTCTGGATTCTTCTTACCGAACACAAATATGAATCTCCAGAGTTCTCGTGGCAGTTCAGGAAAAATACATTTTGGTTAGCGCCCTTGGTTGGGTGACGATGGTTCAGCAATTGAAGAGGGTTCTGGCCAAAAAAAGGAAGACCGTTGTGTTTACTTTACATGCACAGTTTCCAGGCGTTCCGTTGAAACCCGCGATACACCAGCAATCCATGAACGAATACTGTCTTTAAAAGACAAGACTACCGCTCTGTAACATCCCAGATGCCCAGACGATGCTGACGTCTCCGACGTTCACCGAGAGAAACCATTCGCAGATGTCATCGTGGAGTCGCTGAGAAAGCGGCCCCGATCGGATCTCCAACTCAATTCGACGAAGGGCTGGGAATAGCCCACTGGTAATTCTTTGGACGTTCGCCTGTAGAGACCGCTTTATCGCCTCGTCGTTGACCGACGGGCTCGCAGGAAGGCTCGCAGGAATTTTCAAGGCGACGACGCTCAGCGATGGGTGGAGTACCTTATTTTCGGACGGGAGTACGGCGGCAAATATGTTGTAGCAAAACTTGTGGAGATTAGGGCAGTGACGGAGGACGGAGTGAATGTCAGGGATGGCGGCACCGTTGATGAGCATGATGTCAGGGATCTCGATCGTCCCCAGTTGTTTGCCAAAGTCCACAAATACCGAGTCGGCATTCTCGTGATGGGGATCAGAAAATCTGAGGGACGCAGGGTCTGCGATGATGTGCGACAAGTTTGGCATGTCTGCGTGACAGATTGTAAGCGTTGTGTTGGGAATGAAGCTCTGGTAGTTGAGTGTCGTCAACGACGCCAACGGATTGCTGGAAGGGAGCTGGATCGAATATGGGTATTGTCCCATGTTCAGGATATGAAGACATGCGAGGTTGGGGGCGTGTTGGATGAGCGTGATCAGGCGCTGTGCGTCGATGGGGATGGTTTCCGGGTCGGGGGAACAGATCCAAAACACGTGTCGGAGAGATGAGAATGAGCCGAGGGTGGGACAGGTGAGACAGGACGTGGTACAAGCGATTCCGTGCCAGAAATCGGGGATGAATTCGCCCTGTTTCGCGATCATGTGGATGTCCGTACAACGATTGAGGACGTCAGCGATGCGAAAGTCTGCCCAAATGCTGGGTTGATTGCTCTGCGGTATAACGAGTGAGCGGACCAACTTCCCGTATCCTGCATCCGTGGTGACGCCCGGGCTAGTTGAGGCTGAGTTGACCAATGTCCGAAGGAAATGGCAGGCCATTTGCGGGTTATCAAGCCAGATGCTCCCGTAGAGGAGGGGTAAGACGATCGCATGCCACATTTTGCAGACGAGGCTGAGCGAGCGTTGGGTATCCAAGTTACGCTGTCGTGCTTCATGGAACTCTGCCAAGTTAAAGCCGGCGCTGAACGACGGCGCGAACGATGTCGCATCGATGAATATGGGACGCCAAAGTTCCGGTGGGAGATCGGGAGTGAACCTAGAGCGGTTTGTCGGCGATGTTACTTGTTTCGAGTCAACGAGGTGGGAACGGGGCAACATTTCGTTTGGTTTCAACACGAGGCCAGCCAAGACAGCCTGAGACTCCACACCAAACGACCTGAACGACTTTCAACTTGAAGCACAAGCGAAGTTACCGAAGAGACAAGGGTTTCTGACCTCACCGCCTACTCTCAGGCTTTCTTCCGTTTCCTTTTATTACGGTGCTTGTTTTCTTGACTCCCGGGCGCTTGGTTACTATGTTCCGAATTCCTTTCGATGTGGATTTAGCTCTGGTTTGAAGTCGCTTCCTCCTCTCCAGCACCGCTCTTCTGATCTTCCGTCTGCAGGTCGTGTAATTCAACCGCAGCCAGAATCTGGTGGACCATGACAGTGGCATTGCGGAACGACGTCCACTTGCTTCCGGTGATATCACCTTGTCGAAATGCGCCATGGTGCCCTCCGAGTCCAATCCCCTCCATTGTATTGAAGCTTACCCACAAGTCTCGTCTGACCAAAACCACAGGTTCGGCCTAAGGAAGAATTCGGTGAAATGAACAGTACTATGATTGTTTCCGAAAATGCGACCAACACCTTGCCACGGAGGAACCACACCGGAATATAAACGATGACGACCATGGACACCGAAATTCAGTGTACCTGAGTGATCGATTTGGGCTCAAACAAGAACTCAATGCAGAGCAAGACAACGTACAACTCCTTGCATCCATTGCTGCACCCGGGCCTGCTCTTCCTTGTGTCGCTGCTGTTCCAAAGCAATATTGATTTAAGCCTGCAATACGTCGGCGCTAACGATGTGTATCGACGATCACCGATCGCCGTGTGAGAAGTTCAAGTTGCATTGCCGAGTGTTCTTGCTGTTGCCATTTGACGAAAATATGTAAGTTCTTCCCTTGATCTTCATGGGATTATGCACCTACTTCAGCGGTGCTTTTCCATTTGTCAATCGTGAAGAGGGTGGACTGGTTCAGGTGAATCATCTACCTCATGCATCTGGCAGTCCTTGTGCAGTATTCAGAGCAGTGAGTCAGGGACATTCTTGTGCTGTACGACCGCTGAGCACCGTCACACGTTGTAGTGGATTGCTATGGGCCCAAGATTGCTGTAATATTCAAGTTATACCTCACACTCCACCATCATGGCCCCGAAGAAGACGACACTTTTTGGTGTCGTGTTATTCTTCACGACATTGGTAGTGACCACGCTCACAGAACCAGTAACGACTCAAGGAATTCAGCTCTCAATTCCTTATGAAGATATCCGATTTCCCTTGACTATCTCTCAATGCGAACCGGTCATAATTTACTACGATTTGAGCCGCGGGAGTTCAGTCAGCTTTTCCAAGGCGGGCGTGCCTCTCCTTGCCCTCGAAATCCCGAATGGCACTGGCTATCTCGAGTGGATCTGCACTATTCCAGCTGGTTACGACTTCGGCATCGGGACTGGTGCTTACGTCCGATATTACATCGTCCAACCTGGCTCATCATCCTCCTGCTTGCGTAACATCACAACTACATATGAATATATAAGTTACGGGACGACAGCTTTCAAATCCTATACAGGACATCCTCCCGTCACCAGTTCTTTTGGTATTCACGAGGAAGATATGGCCCCGTAAGTTTGCATTCCTATTATTACGACTCGTCGAGATCTCATCATCCGCCAGAACTGTTCCTTACACTTTGAACTCTTTCCCTACCATCACGATCAAGTATGAGGCTTTTTGTGCGCAGTGTATCAGAATCTTTTCATCGATTTTCACAGTCCCGAGTTGGCCATCTCATCAACAAGGTCCACTGCCTCGTCATCGGAATTTATAGCAGCGCCTTTGGTGCCTTCACGCAAATCCAAAACGTCCGCTATCTTGGGTAGCGCCGTTGGCGGCGTCATCGTCATTGCAATGATGCTTGCATCTGCCGTGATATTCGCACTTCGGCGAAGGCGCAGCCTGAACTTTCAGTTGCAAGTGGCCGATAATCCCACGACAACATCTGATCCTCTTGAGGCAACGCTAGGCCAGACCGTGCTTCATATCGCCAATGCTCCCGTACGAAATGTGTCGAGCGCCAGTGAGTTGGTTTCGTCGATCTGACAATAATTTCTCAATTTTACCTCCAGATCATGATCCGTCCACCCTCCCTTCAAATGCAGGAAATCACCAACCGAGCTCGCCACATATCCTGCCAAACTTGGCAGGGGCTTTGGACACCGTATCGCGTAACGATTCACGTTTATATCCAGACATCGCCCAACTGGAATGTGAGATATTCGCCATCGCCATCGCCTCTTTACTGACACGGCATCTACTCCATTTGCTGCAGCCCAGATACAGCCGGTTTCTCCGCTAGTCATGCTGCAAAACGACTTCGTGGCGACCCTGGAATCCTTCACCCAATTAAATCCAGAAGAGAGGCGCACTTTCGTATCAGCGCTCCGCATGCTGATTGCACCAGAAAACCCAGCTGGTGGAAGGAGGAGAGATTCTTTTCTTGGACCGCCTCAGGCTCCCTAAGGTGACTAGCTGTATATTTGTCACAACCATACGTATAGCTATAGCGCTGTCTTGTCGTCTTGATGATGGTGTCGCGTGTAATACATACATGCTCTCTTCCCTACGACAATGAGGACAGCGACGCTCTTTACTGCGGTGGTGTGCCTCGCGTTGCTGGGGGTGACCGTACTCACGCAGTCACTGACGCCGCCAACGCAGGGCGTTCAGCTCGGTGCCAGTGCTATTGGCTACGGCCACGATATTCGATTCCCTTTGACTGTATCTCAATGTGAACCAGTGCTCATTTACTATAATCTAAGCCGTGCTGGGGGCCGCTCGGGCAGAGTTGACATTTCCATGCGTGGAGTTGGAGACCAAACCTTTCGAGAGGAGCACTATTTCGTCAGCTTCCTCATCCCTAGCGGAATTGGGTATTTGGAGTGGATATGCAACATTCCAGCAGGTTACGGGTTCATCGCTAAAAACTATTTCGAACACTACTTCGTCGTTCAACCTGGCCCATCATCGTCTTGCTTGCACAACGTCACCACAACATACTCCTTTGCAAATTATTCGACGACGGAATTCGAGGCCTACACCAGGAATCCTCCCAGTGGTTCACCCACAGAGTATTCAGAAAGGCTTGCAAAGTTGGTTTACTGTCTCTCAGGTATCACTAGATCTCATCGAATTGTCAGCTTAACTGCTTTCCCGACTGCATCCTACTCGACGATCACAGCCAAGTAAGAGTTATCTCTCTGGAACATTTTTAAAACCATTCATTCCGTTCCACAGCCCGGAGTTCGCTATTGCATTAACAACGTTCTCCACCGTACGCTCCATCACGACATCTTCTGCATCCCTACTTCCTTCATCGACGCCTTCGACCGCTTCTCGTACATTCTCTAAGACCGCTGTCCTTGTGGGCGGCATCATTGGTGGAGCAACCCTGATCCTCGCATTTATTTTCGTATCCATCCGTCTGAGGAAACACAGTTCTCAGCTGCAAACAGTTGACCAAACTGGACCCATCGAACCATGGGTCCCAACAACAAACCAATCGACACCTCCGATGCCCACTACAGGGTTCTCAAAATATATTGGAACGTCAACTCGACCAGCTTCGCGGCATAAACCAGTCATCTTGACTAATGATACCCAGCCCATCATCCCAATTCGCGAATCCATGAATCCCGGATCTAACCTAGCGGAAGCGTTGGACGCCGTATCACGCTTGCGTCCGAATGCCGATCAACGGGACATTCTCGTGATCGCCTTGAACGCCTCGCCAATGCCATCCGTTTCCCTTCACACTGTACCTCGGGTGCAGTCAACATCCGTCGCACCACAAGACGGCCCATCGCATGCATCACAACTCATGGCTGCACTCAATTCCTTCTCCCGGCTAACCCCGGAAGAGAAACGCACAGTAGTGTCAATGCTTAGCAATTTGGACGCATCTGGCGGTTTGAGGGCTCGGAGAGGGGATTCAATTGCACGTGCGCCACCTCCATACAGTGACTAATTGCTGGCAATCGCTATGAGGACTGAAGCTGTATTAATGGCATGCAGTAAGTAGTCGTATGATTCCTTATGATACTTGAACTCGGAATGCTGTCGCATTTTTGGTCCTCCCATCCGCCACGACGAGACGTAGGGCAATGGCACTGGCGTTCCTCATATGGGCGATATTTCTGGCGAGACTGGTCATCACCGTTTTCGCACAACCTCCAGCACAAGGAATTCAGCTCGGGTATCCTGACATATACAGGGACGATTTCCGATTTCCATTGGTTGTCTCTCAGTGCGAGCCAATCTTCATCTGGTACAACAGGACAGATTTATCGCGAAATTCTGCCATGTTCTTCACCACGCCGGAGACGGACACGAGGGACGGCCTCTTCCTCCATAACGACGCCCCCTTCGGTAGTGGCTACATCAAGTGGATCTGTAACATTCCTGCAGGCCACGCCTTCATCGTGGGCTACCGGTTGGAACACTACATGGTCGTCCAGCCTGGCACGTCGTCAGCCTGCCTACGCAACCTCACCGCAAAGTATGATTTTGCTACGTATTTCATGGAAAGTTTCCAGCCCTACACTGCGCTTCCTCCAAACACTACCAGGCCCGTTATCCAATCGTATCGTCTCGCCAAGTATGGTTGTTTTTCGTCTTCACAGCTCGCCAAAGCTAACTATCTCCCCAAGTACGACTGTTCCTTTCATCACCGGAGAAGATGTCACCACAATTACTGTCAAGTGCGAACGCTTTTCGTGAACCTCGAACACTCCTCACCTCCTTTCTACAGTCCAGACTTGGTCATCGCATTGACGACAACGCAGTCCACAAGCACATGGACACCATCTTGGCTTGTCACCTCGAGAACACGCTCTAGCATCGTGACAGCATCTTCGCCGCCACTTGCAGAATCTTCCCAGAAATTGAATGTGCCTGCCACCGCAGGTGGGATCATTGGCACCGTTATTATCGTGGGCATCGCATTCAGCATCATATTCATCTTCATGCGGAAGCGCAGAACATCCAAAGAAATAGCCAACAATCCAGCAACAGCATTGGAAAACTTCGAATCAGGCCGGAGGATCAGCCAAACCGCCGATGCAACCACGAGACAACCAACAAATTTGTCGAACGGAGGTAGGCCACTACTTTTTTTTCTTGCAACGCGGAAACGCAATATCCCAAGAAATACCTAATCACTAATCACTCGATATCAGCGGTGGAACCCTTCGACTCAGGTTGGATGCCCAACAAATCCGGCATTCCGACCACAAGACACCATGCGCCTGTAACCAAATCAGGTCGAGGTATGTCAATCTCAATCTCCTCTTCACAAGTGTTCTCATTGTCCCTCAGTCAGGAATCCTCCATTGTCGCATTCAAGTAAGTGCACACGATTGAATCCGGGGTGAGACACATTGTCAATGCTTTCTTCATCTAGATTCTCCGAATATGCACCCGGCGGATGGGGAAGGCGGTGGCGTTACTTTGACACACCCGAGACCCCTGAGGACCACCAAACGAAATCCCACCACCCGGCTTGCGACAGCTGGAAATATGCGCCCGGCTCATGACGAAGGTGGTAGCTCATCTTCAACGATCCCTAGGCCCCTACGGACGACCAAGCGAAATGCCACCCGACCACGTACCCTGCCGACACTTCCGATTCCTGAATCCCTGAACGCCAAGCCTCAGCCCGATTTGACTGCGGCTCTAGAACCTGCGCCAGATATACAACCAACCGTTCGAGAAGAGGAAGCGATCATAACCTCCGTCAACCCCACACCCGACGCCGACCTGTCGATGCCAACGATAACGACGCAGAGCGAAACAGCAAGGGCAGAGATCCAGCCTGAGGTTCCGGATTCCTCCAACCTGCTGGCTGCTCTCAATTTTGTCTCCCAATTGACTGCGGCGGAAAGGAGCACGCTCGCTTCGGTTCTAAATAGCACGACGGCGGGGCCTTCGGATGGTTTGTCAGGGGATGGGCCTGTTGTACCGGTGAGAGACCCACCGGCTTACGATGCCTAGCCGGATTGTTGGGCTAAAGCCAATGTTGTTGATGTGTAACCCTGCTGCGTTTTCCGACCGTATGCTTCTTGTGACGATGCTTTCTGGCTTCCCCCATCCTGTGTGATTTGTGTATTTATTGAGCGGTGAAATATATCGTCAACCCGCTTCCTCATCCCCAGCGTATCGGGTATATCGATCATCAAATGGTGGCTGTTCCTCGTGAAATATGGCGTAGTGTAATATATTTATGGTGTTTCGTACAAATCGTTTCGTCCTACGCCAGTTCTTCTCCCAATTCCGCCACAGAGTGAACTATCACGTCTTCACACCTCGCGACACGGTGCACTGTAGTGGGATGTGGGGAGCTGGCAAAACGGTCGACGGCTAACTTGACGTTGGCGCTTCTTCGTCAGCGCTAGATTGGACAAATTCGACGGCGCGTTCCAACGAAGCCCCCTGAGCAACTTTGAGGAAATGTTCAGGCGTGAGTCCGTCCGCCGGAAATTTCCCAAAAACCGCATTTCGTTCCGAAATTGTGAGCCGGACACCGAGGGCGACGTATGGTTTTAGCTTTTGAATATCAAGACGACGTCAGCGGTATCTGGGAACGTGAATGTATGCATGTACTTACACTTGATTCATCGATCATTTTGAGCGGTGGAGCAACGAATACCCGGACTTTTTCGTCGAGTAGACGGTATTTCGATGCGCCGCCGATGACGTGTTTTCCTGGAGCGCCTGTTCGGTGACCACCGGGGAGAAACGCCTGTCTGGTACCTGTGAAAGGGATATGTTAACTTTTTATTGCGAATGGAAGGGAGAATGCATGCCATTGCGCACCTTTGTAAAAGTCCTTGTTGCCACGCTTCGGAGTCAGGGCA
>CEMM01321081.1:0-12652 GCA_900068975.1 Hygrocybe conica | reverse complement strand
GAAACGCAACGCATACGTCGAACGTGACATATGGGAAGGTGTGAAGCATTCACGTCAAGAACCGCAGGCATCAGATGAAAGCGTCAAGCGCGCGAGGCGACGGTGTTCATGGCGATCGATCGAGGAATGGAAAACCGAATCCAGCGAAGGATAAGTGAGGCACACAAGAAACGTCTGAAATACTGGGACATTGAACGGTGCCGTCCTAGCGTGAAGCGTGAGGCGACGCCTAATAAGGTCAACATGGAACGCATACCAACGCATTGGTCGAGCACGCTCCTGTTGTCGACGACAGATTATTAAAGTTCTGTTGGGTAACAAATCAGGAAAAAAAAGGAACACATCCGGCACTCGATGAACAGTCGTACATCCGGCTGGAAGGTCCTCATGTCAAGACTTCTCAGAAGCCGACGAGATCGCCAGGCCGGTCTGACGCCTGACATGACTATTGCAATGAACTCGAGAACGAAAGAGCGAGGAAATGAAAGTTTTCGATCACACACACCACTGGCAGCACCCAACACATCCGCCTTACCAAAACCACGGGCTCCGTCATACGATCATGATCACCGTGACTTCTCTTGCGTCTGCCCTTGCGTGACATGCCGGTGTGCCTCCAGTGTGTTCGGATGCTGAAACCAACCGCGTGATGAAGGAAATGAGTTCATGTACAGCAGGTCAAATCGACCAACATACCCATCGATGTGCTTGTGAATGTAACTTGGAAAAGTTGCCAGTCAGTGAATCCGATCGCCATTCCGGTGGCTGCGGCTGTTCAACGTGTCGTTGCTGTGCAGCTGATTGCACGGAAGGAAGTTAAGATGAAAGTCGGATGATGGCTTCGACTAACGCACCGACGCCGCACGTAATGGCCACTCGTTCCAGTGTATAGGTTTCACCTCCCGGTTGGCGCAGAAGGAGGACCGTCACTCTGGAATTGTTTGACCTGTTTGATGGTATCGGTGATTCGGGGATATCTGGGCGTATTATATAATGCAGGTCTTCATGACGAGGTCCAATATAACCCACTACGGACTGCGGTGGGGTGCAACGAAAACGTTCGGTTCAATCTCGCCGCGCCAGGACAATATTAATCAGTCACGAGTCTTGGACAATGATGGATCTCTATGCCATTCCGACCGGGCCGTTCGGCCCGACAAATACCGTTTATCACCGACCAACCTCGCAGTCGGTCACCGTCACCAGGAAATACAATATATTCGATCGTGCGCACGAGGATCACGAGGATCGACACGAGAACCACCCTAGCAGAGCTACCAAGTCAAATATGACCATAGCACAGTCGAAACCGAGCGACGATGTCACTACAACGCGGCAAATAGCTGACAGGAAAGCCTGAGGTAATAGAATAGATTCGGTGTCGGTGTGAGAACGCCGGCGATCTCACGTTCAGATTCCTATCCACCTGCTGACAGATTAGTAGACAACAATACGTGCATTGGATATATTTGCTTACCTCGCAACCCGAGCGGCGAGCATGCGATCAAAACATCCCGAGAGCAGTGTGCCGGATAGCGACCGTACCTCTCGTGCTGTTTTAGTAAGTCAGGTAGCGATCGGGGACGAAGCGGATCATGTGCCGTGGTCCGGAGGAGTGATGGTCCAGATGGTACCTCAGCTTTTACATTGATCAGCAAAGAATCATTCATAAAGATCAGATAAACTGGCACCGCTATAGCTGCAAGACACTCGTGAGCTGTAGTCAAAAAGGTGGCATCGTGGACAATTTCTTGTAGGCCGGGATAGCGATCACACTTGTTAAGGATCAACGCATACGTCAAAAATCCAGGCGCAATAAAAGTGCAAGTCAGATTTGAAGGTTGTTGATCGGAATCATGTCCACCTACATGGCCATTCGCGTCCTTGTCGTCCGCAAGATGACCGAAGCGGTCCGTCAAGCGATCACCCCTTTCGCGAACAGAGGAGTCACCGTTGCTTGCAGCATGATCTATGGTGGCGGAAAGGTGTGAGCAGAGTGGGCGAATCGTCTGGGGTTGTTGAGAAGAGGAACCAATTTTGAGGGATATAATTGATAAAACGTCGAAGGCAAATAAGAACCGCAGATGACGTGGCCAACCAAAGTGCTGCGGGAGTTCATGATTAACGCCCTCAGGCCTCCGTGATTTGTTAAGGACAAACCGAAGCCCATGATTGACAAGCACCGTCATGAAAGTGGTGGTGTGTTGGGAGAACGGCCCGGCGATTCTAGGATATACCATCATAAGGCCGTAGGAGGTAGCGATGCGCCGTGCGCAGACATTTCGATAACGAGCGCTACAAGTACCTATTTCCTGCGCTGATTCAACGCCGCTACACGGATTTGTTTGCTTTGGTTTGTCGCATGGCAATGCCGATTTGGATCGAGGCACGCGAGTTGGGTCCCATATACACAAACAAGTACAAGTGTTGACATCCTTCCACTTCCTTCCAATACCGCATCGCTCTTCCAGTGCCTTTCAATACCGTATCGCTCGATACGCATCACTGCGGCGTCTCAGCAAACTCGGAATGCATCCCAGAACTAGTTTCAATGGACGTGACGTCGCTGGCAGAGCGCGAGACCGGCCGGAAGGGGGGGTTGCTTGGAACTTCCATCGGTACCACACGGGGCATCGGTAAGCCTTTACTGCGAATGAGACCACGGACTACACCGATATCGCGATGAGATTTGGCTAGGTCGTCGACCGCGGCAGACAACTCGCATTGGAGAGCTCGTAAGTGGACAACAGTGGTCGTAACGTCGTCCTCACTGACAGAACTTCGCCGCATCATTTCCAGCTCAAGCGTGCACCAGACAATCGCTTGTTCAGCAGCAAGCTTTCGAGCTGTGTTGTGTGCTCTTCTGAAACGAAGCATCTTCAAGACATCTTCTGCGTCTTGAGCCGTCCCGGGAAATCCTGGGATCTTCAAGATGACATCAAGCTGGGGTTGCTGAAGCACACAACGCCGATTCAATTGTAGCCGATATCGTCTAGGAGAAAATTCGTACGATCACATGACTGGAGGCGGACAATCGCACATTCTCCCTCATAGCTGGTGTAGTAGATTCTGGTACTAGTACTGGCTGTGGCCAACCATTATTCGTCTTCTTGTCTTATCTAAAATTACCTGGACTCACAATCGCACGTCCTTGTCGTCCATTCACAGAAGCGTTTGGCTGAATAGCACTTCGCCAAACCCGAAACATCGACTTGAACTTGGGGTTCATGATGACTGTAAGAGTCTTAATCACTTTCAGAACGATTGTGAGCCATCGTGTATGGATAAAACTTGAGGCGAATCCATATACCTTCTGATTGACCTTCACCTTGCGGCTTGAGAATGTCGCAAGGCACTCAATCTCACGCTATCCACTGGCACCTTTTCTCCGGCGAGATCGGAGATTCTCATCACGTCTCCGCCTAAACCAGGTCGGCAAGTTGACATCACGTGCCAGTCTTTCGATCGCGACGACCTACGAGCCGTCCAAGTCGCCTCTGTTGGCGGTCGAGTTTCTCTTGTGATCGTTGATCATCTGCATTCGTATCCTAGTGAGTCCACCTTCTTGCCTAAGATCGTGTAACTTTATTGTTCGCATGCCCGCTGCTTGGCGCCGAAGGTTGGTCTGGAGTATAGTATACGCCAGGTTCATTCACCATACCGCCCAACTTCATATGGTACTCGATTGACTAGTTGCTACTCGTAGATACGACCTGGATAATGAATCAATGTGCCAGTCGTGAGTACCGCGAACGTGTTTCAAGTTTGTATTGCAAATGGAACGGACAGAGAAGTAGCCCATCTCCGTAATTCGTGAGAAACATACTTGATTGTTCCAGGGCCGGTCGTCATCAGCTTCCCTCAAGCTCTTTTCTCGCCGAGCTCCATTCGACCGCCTAATGAAAATGGAGCCTGAGATATTCTCGCAAAGTTGTCGCTGCGGAAGGTCTTTCTCTCAAGACTATGCTCTCACGAATCATCAGCGTACTTGCCAAAAATCCAGGAAACGACTCTCGAGTGCCCTAGCGAAGGCAAAGGAATTGTGGACGGGAAGGAAGAAGCCTCGATTGGCCGTTCCTGAACTTCCCGTTCCACCGGTATCAACACCCGAGCCAACGGCTCCAAGTGACTGTGCATCTCTTGAAGTGGGTAGTCTGCGTCATCCAATTGTGATTTGGTGGGTACTTGACGGTTTTATAGAATGCCCCACTCCCCGGAGATAATATTATCGATGATTCCCATTTGCCGATGATGGAACGGCGTCCATGGTCTCTACGAGTTAATCGCCGTCTGCCCAAGCGTTTCCGTGACCTTCTTCCCGAGCCACCAGTCCCTGCACAGCATCCTCCATCGTCATCGGCTGGAGAAACGACGCCCTCGGCACATGAAGGATTGTCAAATACTCTACGTCCGCCGACTTGCATCCGAAATTTTTTCATGACCAACCGTAATAAATTCGGTTTGTTTCGCCAGTACTGCACAGAAAAGTCCCCATCGCATGACCCCGAGGAGCACATGACACCGAACGACCTCCATGAAACGCTGGTTGATGAGGAAGCCCCTCTCGACGTGTCGGGACAGGATTACTACCCATACCCAAATCGCAGTGCCTATCGTCTTGGAGATTGGTATTGGAACGGGGGAGCTCAAAAATCCAAGGCAAGCTTCAAGGAACTTGTTGACATTGTTGGTGATCCCGCTTTCCGTCCCGATGACATACGAAGTACCAGATGGGACCACATGGACCAGATTCTAGGTGACGAGGAGGGGTGGTTCGAGGATGACGCCGGCTGGGAGAAAACCCCTGTTTCCATCAGTGTTCCCTTCCAGTCTCGACGCGGTGCAAGCACTGACGGTGACCCACAAGAATACGTGATCGGCAACTTTTATCATCGCAACATCGTTTCGATTGTGCGGGAGAAACTCTCAAGTTCAGCCCACGATGATCTCTTCCACTATGAGCCGTACACGCTCCAATGGCAGCCAACAACAGCTTCCACACCGATCCGCGTATTTGGGGAACTCTACACTTCGCCTGCCTTTATTGAAGCCTACAAAGAACTTCAGAACTCGCCTGCTGAGCCTAAATGTAACCTGCCACGTCATATCATTGCGTTGATGTTTGCGTCAGATGCCACTCAATTGACATCATTCGGCGACACAACGCTTTGGCCGTTGTATCTTTTTTTTGGCAATGAATCAAAATATCGGCGATGCAAGCCCTCTTGCCGATTAGGCAACCATGTTGCCTATTTTCACAAGGTGTGCAAACCCTGGCTCTCTTAGATTCGCTGATGACCACTCTTTTAGCTTCCGGATTCCTTTAAATCGTTTGCAGCAACACAAACGGCTGGAGGAATGGCGCCGGACGATGCCTTTCTGACCTTCTGTCATCGTGAGTTAATGCACGCGCAATGGAAAATAATTCTCGACGACGATTTCATCGAGGCCTGGAAGCACGGCATTGTCGTAACTTGTTGTGATGGCATCCAACGGCGTTTTTATCTTCGGATCTTTTCTCATTCTGGAGATTATCCTGAGAAGTATGTATGCCATTCTTGGCTGAGCTGTTCTAACTTCCCTTGCGATCAATAGGATCCTCTTAGCAGGGATCCGTAATCTTGGTTCTTGCCCGTGCCCTCGTTGTTGCATCCCTTTGGATCGCGCTCATTGTTTTGGAATGGCTCGGGACAAATCCCAGCGTGTGTCATTATCGCGCATTGACGGCGACGACAGGCGGTTCCGGATTTCCGCTGCTAGACAGCTCATATACGAGAAGAAGAAACGAGTTACTGGTGCTGCCATTGATCACTTGCTAAAAAAGGACTCACTCGTCCCAACCACTGTGCGTGTTTGTGTTTCCTCTGGGTGCCTACTAGTATACATTGACAAGTTACTGCGCCCCAGAATGCATTCTCGGACAGGCTTTCACCCCTGGGTTTCAATCTCTTCTCCGTGTTTCTTGTCGATATGATGCATGACTTTGAATTGGGCGGATGGAAAGCCATCTTTATACATCTTCTCCGCATCCTTGACTCGGTAGACGCAAATCTCCTGGTAGAGTTAGATCACCGGTGAGTATGTGTTTTCCGGTCTATTTACTACTATCTTAATGACGATCTCAAGCTACCGGGAACTTCCCAATTTTGGTTGCGATACTATCCGGAGATTCATATCGAATCCATCAGAGATGAAGAAATTGGCGGCACGCGACCTTGAAAATATCCTCCAAGTGCGTCTCTCACAACTTCTGTTGGCATCGACTGATTGATCATCATTCCTCAGTGCGCTATCCCAGTTTTCGACGGCCTCTTACCCGAACCTCACAATCGACGAGTCCTTAAATTACTTTTCCTCCTTGCGTATTGGCATGGACTCGCAAAGCTTCGCCTACATACTGATGCCACTCTAAATATCCTGGATGCCGTCACCACTAGTTTGGGTAATGAAGTCCGGGCTTTCAAGAAAGGAACATGTGAAGAGTTCGCAACAAAGGAGCTCCATCGAGAAAGCACAGCTCGTCTTCGAAGGCAGAATCGGTTATCTCAGCTTCAAGTTCGCAATCCGAGCACACGGGCCGAACAAAGTTCAGGTGTAGATACTTCTGCTTTAATTTCCACATCCGCATCTGGTGCCGAAACCTCCAACGACGCAGCAATCACAATTTCGCATGGTGGAACACGACGACCGAAAATGTTGAATCTCAACACCTACAAATGGCATGCCCTTGGCGATTATGCTGACACCATCCGTAACTTTGGCACAACAGATTCCTACTCAACGGAACCAGTTTGTCCATCCATTTATGTGCTCTCTCACATTCCACTAATGTAGTCGCCGTAGGCTGAGCTAGAGCACCGCACCCCGAAATCTAGATATCGCCGAACTAGCAAAAAGAACTTCTCAAAACAATTAACCCAAATTGAACGTCGCCAGGCTCGTCTCCATCGAGTTCGTGAAAATTTTGCTAGAAATGGGCAACTCCGGCCAGAAATCGTTCCCTGCGTCCCTGAAGAACCGTACAATATCGGAAAATCTCAAAATTGCCCCATAAACATAGTTCAGTTTGTCCAGAAACACGCGGGTGATCCTGCAGTCAAGGTGTGTTCTTCTTATGCTGTGATCTGCCTGATACACTGATCCCTTGCACAGAGTTTTATTCCGGATCTGAAAAGGCATCTTCTACCCCGTATCAAATCCGTACTTCAACATGAAATGGTGTCATCTGGTCATGAAAGTGGCGACAGTGATGTTCTCGCAGTGGATGATTGCGATGACGCCAATAAGGTTTTCTTCAAGTCTGATCGCATGTACAGGCACAGTATACTGCGAATAAACTACACCACCTACGACATCCGTCGCTCCCAAGATGTAGTCAATCCTCGAACGTCACGTCGCGATATCGTGCTCCTTGCTAATAATGACAGCAATGACCGCTCGCACGAGGACCGCCATCCGTTCCTGTATGCACGAGTGCTTGGCGTATACCACGTCAACGTCATTTATACGGGGACGAAATTTATTGATTATACCCCGCGAAGATTGGACTTTCTGTGGGTCCGGTGGTTTCATTATGATCGACCACACATGATGCGCTGGAAGGATCGTAAACTCGATTTGCTATTCTTCCCTCCAATGAAGACGGAAGGGGCTTTTGGCTTCGTTGATCCAAGTGACATATTGCGCGCCAGCTACATTGTTCCGAGGTTCAGAAGCGGACGGGTCCACTCTGACTTGGTTTCCCTTTCAAGATGTGCCAATGACTCTCATGACTGGAGACGTTATTATGTCAATCGGTGTGTCTAGATTTATTGCAACGACGTATTGATTCTCAGGACTGTCAGTTTTGTTGACAGAGACATGGTTATGCGTTATCACTGGGGACTCGCTGTCGGTCACACCTATGCACAGGAACAGGAGAGCACCGAATCGATGGAAATACATTCGGAGGATCACGGCAACACAGAAGAAGCTGCGATAACTTCCGGAGCAGAAGAAGATGGTCCTGATGGTACCAATATTGAAGATGAATCGGCCGAACATACTTTGCAGAATCGTGATGATGATACGTGGGACAACTCAAGTGCAAGCGACGCCGATGATCATGGACTGGATAGGTCGGGTATCAGTGATGTTGAGGGGGATGCGTCAGAAGACAAGTTCGTATTTCTTGATTGCCCTCCGAGTCGGTTCGGTCCTCGACCTTAATATGCATCAGGTTCCCAAGGTAATAATCAAGGCCTCACCCAGATTTGTCCGATCACCGTCGCTGGCGATGTTTACGAGAAGTAGCTTCAGTCGGTGAGGGATTACGACGGATACTGCCGTGATCTCACTGGTTGTTGTCGTGCCTATCATAATGCTCCGCTGCCTTTAGCCTTATACATGCAATAAATTTGACAAGTAATGTTAACAGCAATGACGACCTCTGCCCAAAGCTGCCGTCTATTCTGTATCGCCATCATTCGCATTGAGCAGGAGACTTTCGACCTCATTTGCATCCATCTCGGATTCGCCATCAGATTCGGTGATTTCGTCAATCTCATAAACTTCGTCTGAATCTGTGCCATGGAGTCTTCAGACGGAATAAAATTGAAGTGACAGGCTTCCGTACCTTCAATGCAGGTCCAATATTTGTGGTTCGCCTCTGGCGATTGTTTCGAATTATCTGTTTCGGAGGCGAGATTGGAAGGGGGAGTCGTAGGACGGGTCTTGGATTGTCCTACTTGCAACGATGACGCTGGCGATGCTTTTCTACAGTGCTTACAACCGCAAGCTGACGAAGGATCCTGCTGGAGCCACAAAGCGTGTGGAATGAAGTCCTGCACAGAACGATAACGCCTTGCTGACCCTGGTAATGAAAATGTTGGAACGCGGGTAAAGTAATCAAATGGAATCTACCGTAGAGATAAAAGTCCTTGCGAGGCTTGGAGCTCGGGCCTTTGCAATGTTGAAACAAGGCGTAGCCCTCAGGCCAATTCTTTAGAATATAAGACGGGCAATCTCAGGGGAATAAACTAAGCGCTTGACAAAAGTCAAATTTGACGAGCGCACCTGGCATATTCATCGATTCTGCCACAGCTGTTGCAATTTCACGCCGCCACTTGATACTGCGACCTGGCTCATCGATGGGCACGATACGAAAGTGGTCCACATATCCGGCTTGGCCGATCGCACGCTCAGTGTTCTTGGGCCATTGACCTGGACACCCGTCTGACCTGTAAAACTCCACCCAGGTGGGCTTGTCAGGCATGTGGTCTTGGCGGAGTGGACGAGCCATCGGGATGTGAAGGGAAAATGTACAATGGTTCGGTTTCCAGCTGAGGCACGACCTCCGACATATGTAGATTCGGCAGGAAGAGCATCCCTTCTCGAGCGAGAACTTGAACTTTCACTTCAAAACGCGTCGCGTGGGAGGTCACGTGCCACCGTGCTAGGCAGCGCCGAGTTTGACTGCAGCACCTACCCAGGGTTGCAATAACAAACAGGGACGGTATGGGGGCTCTTCGCATCTACCCATTTCACTGATAGCGCCTCCACAGAGATTGCCAACATCAGATCTCGAGCTTTTCAATGGAAGAGACCTGGAACATCGAGCCTCTATAGTGGGATGCCCAAAGCAAACGGAATTATTCACGACTCCTCAACACGGCGATCGATGGCAGAGAGGTGGGAGCTTCTGGAGTATCGTAAGCGAGGATTGGACTTGTGCTTCTCCTCGTTCTACAGTAACTCGCCGCCTTTCAGTCTGCGATCGCCACTATCCAGGACCGGATCTGCTTCAAAAGCCATCGCAGCAACCCCCCTTGTCCCGTTCGTCATCTCCCCCTTCTTCGTTTTCATCATCGTTCTAAATCTCTTTGTGCAGCCGCACCGCCACCCAACCCATCATCCGCTCATGGCATTCGGATCCGCCCAGCCTCCATTATTCCTTGTCTCCCTGCAGGGTTTCACCGCTTTCGAGTATATATATCCTTCCCTTCCCCCCAAATCACGCCCCTCACTCCCTCTCATGGCTACAGTGCACCCTTCCTGCCATCGCCACTCATCCAGGACCGGATCCATTCTGAAAGCCATCGCACCAACTCCCCTTGTCCCGTTCAAACTTTCGTTTAACCCACGTTCCCCCGGTTCGTCCTCTTTGTTTTCATCCTCCTGAATGTCTTTTTCAGGCCGCACCGTGACCCCAACCCTACCCGTCATCCGCTCATACCATTTCGACCCACCAAACCTCGAAGCCAGATCCTTTGTACGGCCATGAGTACATCGCACGACTTTGCGCCCGGTTGATCACCCATCTTTTCACCTGTCCCGAGTACCCGCCCTCCTCGACACATTCCCAGGTCAAGCTCTCCTTTTTCATCACATATGCCCTATATCGCAACAAGCTCCATCATGTGGTCACTTTCGCCGCCCTCTTCCTGCTCTAGCGCCTTCAGTTCGAAGCTTGCTTACTCACTCCAGATTTGTGTCGAAGAAGCCGATTACCTCCGCCACTTCCAACTCGACCCCACTTCCCCGACTCTCGGTAACGAGCACCAGCCCGATTCCCTCCTTCGGCCAGTGACACTCCTCCCCGCCTAAGCCCGTCGTCCCCACCTCCCACAACCACCACCACCGTGACTACCACTACGACATCGTCACTCTCCAGCGCATCCTCACACGCCCGCTCCACATCGATCATCCCCACACACAATACCCGCACTCCCACTCCCATAACCACGCCCCCGCTCCGCTTCGACTTCTTCGACCGTCTCCACCTCGTCCTCCACCTCTACCTACGAAACACCCTCCGCCACACCCGACACAGCTTCGGATTTGCAACTGGACGTCAACGTCGCTTGCTTCCTCCGCCTCCCCACGCCTCCCCCCGTCGGCATCGTCGACAACTCGGCACAAATTGCCGGTCCAACCCCCGCCGGTGTCCACCACACTCTCAGCGCAGTCTTGTAGCCATCGCGGTGCCAGTTTATCTGATCTTTATGAATGATTCTTTGCTGATCAATGTAAAAGCTGAGGTACCATCTGGACCATCACTCCTCCGGACCACGGCACATGATCCGCTTCGTCCCCGATCGCTACCTGACTTACTAAAACAGCACGAGAGGTACGGTCGCTATCCGGCACACTGCTCTCGGGATGTTTTGATCGCATGCTCGCCGCTCGGGTTGCGAGGTAAGCAAATATATCCAATGCACGTATTGTTGTCTACTAATCTGTCAGCAGGTGGATAGGAATCTGAACGTGAGATCGCCGGCGTTCTCACACCGACACCGAATCTATTCTATTACCTCAGGCTTTCCTGTCAGCTATTTGCCGCGTTGTAGTGACATCGTCGCTCGGTTTCGACTGTGCTATGGTCATATTTGACTTGGTAGCTCTGCTAGGGTGGTTCTCGTGTCGATCCTCGTGATCCTCGTGCGCACGATCGAATATATTGTATTTCCTGGTGACGGTGACCGACTGCGAGGTTGGTCGGTGATAAACGGTATTTGTCGGGCCGAACGGCCCGGTCGGAATGGCATAGAGATCCATCATTGTCCAAGACTCGTGACTGATTAATATTGTCCTGGCGCGGCGAGATTGAACCGAACGTTTTCGTTGCACCCCACCGCAGTCCGTAGTGGGTTATATTGGACCTCGTCATGAAGACCTGCATTATATAATACGCCCAGATATCCCCGAATCACCGATACCATCAAACAGGTCAAACAATTCCAGAGTGACGGTCCTCCTTCTGCGCCAACCGGGAGGTGAAACCTATACACTGGAACGAGTGGCCATTACGTGCGGCGTCGGTGCGTTAGTCGAAGCCATCATCCGACTTTCATCTTAACTTCCTTCCGTGCAATCAGCTGCACAGCAACGACACGTTGAACAGCCGCAGCCACCGGAATGGCGATCGGATTCACTGACTGGCAACTTTTCCAAGTTACATTCACAAGCACATCGATGGGTATGTTGGTCGATTTGACCTGCTGTACATGAACTCATTTCCTTCATCACGCGGTTGGTTTCAGCATCCGAACACACTGGAGGCACACCGGCATGTCACGCAAGGGCAGACGCAAGAGAAGTCACGGTGATCATGATCGTATGACGGAGCCCGTGGTTTTGGTAAGGCGGATGTGTTGGGTGCTGCCAGTGGTGTGTGTGATCGAAAACTTTCATTTCCTCGCTCTTTCGTTCTCGAGTTCATTGCAATAGTCATGTCAGGCGTCAGACCGGCCTGGCGATCTCGTCGGCTTCTGAGAAGTCTTGACATGAGGACCTTCCAGCCGGATGTACGACTGTTCATCGAGTGCCGGATGTGTTCCTTTTTTTTCCTGATTTGTTACCCAACAGAACTTTAATAATCTGTCGTCGACAACAGGAGCGTGCTCGACCAATGCGTTGGTATGCGTTCCATGTTGACCTTATTAGGCGTCGCCTCACGCTTCACGCTAGGACGGCACCGTTCAATGTCCCAGTATTTCAGACGTTTCTTGTGTGCCTCACTTATCCTTCGCTGGATTCGGTTTTCCATTCCTCGATCGATCGCCATGAACACCGTCGCCTCGCGCGCTTGACGCTTTCATCTGATGCCTGCGGTTCTTGACGTGAATGCTTCACACCTTCCCATATGTCACGTTCGACGTATGCGTTGCGTTTC
>CEMM01321065.1:128-10180 GCA_900068975.1 Hygrocybe conica | reverse complement strand
AGCAGTCCCACAAGCACGACAAAATCGAGTACGTTCCAGATACTCCGGAAATAGGCGTTGGGCGTGAACATGAACCCGTCCGCAATGATCTTGATCAGAAACTCGACGAGAAGTATGAACGACAAGACGGCCTCTGCGATGTCGAACCAGGCTCCTCGAATAGGGCCATGCTCTTGGTAGAATCCGCGGCGGTACACAGGTGTCGCCTTGGTCTCCACAATGATACCCCCGATTACGGCGAGCAGCAATATGACTTGGAAAATCGGATGTGCGATGCTAGATGGCTCCCTGCCTTGGATACGCTCTCCACCCGGGGGTACTACCAGGGATTGGCAGAATCGCCGCACAGGGTTGTGCTGAGGGAAAATCCAGAACGTCATGTCATATGTCGGATGAATCTGCATAAAATCCTTCTTTTGAGCCCTTCGTTCGTGCAAAATGTCGTGGATATCCTCATTCGTAGGTTCGGGGTTGATGGCAGCCAACAACTCCCTAAAATCGAAGCGATGTCATTTGTGCCCGAATTATAACAAGATGCGACAGCTCACAAGTGTCGCTCCGTTTCCTCGTCATTGGGATCAATGATGGGAATAGACTCGTCGCGAGGGTGGCGTATGGTTGTCAGAGGGACGTCATCAGAGATCGGTTTGCCAGCGAAGAACTGTTGCAACGTTTTCAAGGACTTTGATGGATAGTGACGCGACTTCCGCTGACCGTCTCTCGCTACAGAAATGCGCTGCTGGGTTTCGAATGACTCTACGACCTTCTCACAGTATTATACAACTACTCACGGATGCTGGGCGTTCGTCTTGTCTGGCAGCCGTGTAATCTTGCACGAGCGACTGCTGTATCGGCAGAACAAGATCCTGTCGCAAGTTCTCAACCCTGACCGTGACTGGGTTGGGCCTGACCCATCGATACGGATTGAGTCGTTGCAGCCACGCAAACCCCGTTCCGAGGGCTCTGCGGTCGGGCTCGCTGACGCTTTTCGCTTTCTGACATTCTCCAGCCAACTTTCTTCTTCATCCATAGAGGCAACCGTTTCCTGAAAAATGGCTTGGAGATCTCGCAGTTGAAGTTGAGGTGTGTCATCGCCGCCATGTGCTTGGTTTGTTGGACTGGATTCACAGGGTCCCGTTTTGAATCGGCCGATGTCGAGAAAGTCCAACCGTCAAGACCACGTTGCCCGCGCTGATACGCCGTTTTCCGCTTCTCCATCGACTTAGGACATCGCTTATAGAAACGGCAGTGGCGGGATCACGGTGGTCGACAAAAACGAGAACAGCCACTGTGATGTTGCAGGATAACAACCTCGTTCGATTGGTTGGGTTTCGTCGGTGGGTCGCCGTCGTCCGAGAGCGTTAGGCGCGAGTGGCTGACAAAATTTCGTTTTGAGAGCGTGAGGGTCGCGGCGGCGAATAGGCGAGACGATTATGAGACCTCGGAAGGTCAAACAGGCGGTACACGCTCTAGCCAGTGACAGGTCTGAGCGCCCGCTTGATCGGTACCGACGATCCTAGCATCGATCATCGCGATGATGTAGTTACCAGTGGTGGTAACAGACGAGTTTGCTGGGGTGATGGTTAGAGTGGGAGCGGGCCCGCTCTCTGCGGAAAATGTCAGTGAATGTTGTACCTCACGATGACGAGATAGCTCACGAGGCGGGGCTAGCCACTGTCCTGGCGAGACGGTCCCGACGCCGGGATATGCGATGGTGAGGATGGCGGAAGGGTCAAATGTGGCGAGGAAAGAAGGGACGAGACCGGCGGCTTGAAAATGAAAGAACGAGCGCCTCGGACGCTAGCGTCCAAGGGCGTCGTGTTTGTCGAGCCGCCCGAACACTACAACGGATCAAAAACGCAAAAAAAATATGGCAATGGTAAAATATTCACCACATGAAGCCATTGTGGAGCTGTCCAGACGTCACTCAAGGACTCGAGGCTGATGAACACGAAGTGCGCCCATTGGCATCGGAGTTAGAATTCCTGTCCAAAAACGGACAGTCGTACCAACCAACGAAAATTTGGTCGTTCACGGAAGTATTGATAGTCACGTATTGCTCTTCACCGTCCAACGATTCATTGATTTGTCTTGCAGGTTGTATTTCCCTAAGTTCGATGCCATGGATTGCGAGCTTGCAAGTGCGGATCGCCGATTTTCTATCCACCCTTAGGGATCCATCGGTGACGACGTCTGTCTTCGGTAAGCATCCATGTTCACTGAACCTCGTCAGCGCGGATAGATTATGGGCGATCCGCCCTGACTCGTTTGGTTAAGATTTCGTGATTCGTTCTGGGCATCGCGGTGTGGTCCCCCATGCGCGTAGATCGATGCAGCTGCGCGGATAAACGATGCCTCTTCAAGTTATTCGAGTTGGATTTCTCCCCCACACCTCCCAACGAGCTCATCGTTGAAATCGATGGAACGCGCTATCTCCGGCTTGATTGCTTGCGCGACGATTTGGAGGACTGAGTTCCCAAAGAATTTTTTAATGCTGGATCATTTCCTTTCCTTCGTCGTCGTTTCGGTTAGCTCTCATTTTTTCTTGCAAGAACCGCTCCGTTTCTTTCTTGGTTTCGTACTCTGTGGGGCTGGTAATTTTTTCGTGCTTCTTGGAATGGAGCAGGGGCGAGTCGAGTCACTCCGGGTCCTCTGTACATGTATATCAGGTCGTACGATTTGAGGTCTCAGAGAGCATCCATTTGGTCTCCGAGCACAACGTCCCGAATGCATGGTCGTGACTTGCATACGCTCCAACTTGCTGAACCGGTAAGCCGTCAAGAGCTGCGGAAGATGGGATGGCTGTTGTCGAGCCGAGTTTCTTGCTCACCATCTCTTTACAACACCATGCGCTTTGCGTCACCGATATATCAAATGGGTGAAATGAAAATGAGCCTGCATCACCGATGTATTGAGTCTGAAATTAAAACAATACCCTTTGTACACGAGGCAAAATCGTAGAAATCTGTGAAAATATTGCTGGCCTGATCCCACAGACCTTTGGCCTCCAACCTTGTGTCTGAAATCCCTGGTCGACCCAACGAAACAATCCTCCAGCAGTGTACTGCGTAAAAGAAGAACGCGTCTCCGAGTCTCCATCTTGAATTGCAACGTTTGAGTGCCATATGAGGGCAGAGGGTATGAGGATGGTGGAGCCCGGGGGAAAGCGAATCACTAAGCCCAAGTTCCAGAGTATGAGGTGCCCACCGTTGTCCGGATTGTAGTTGCCCAGAGCTGTAACCGCACACCATCCACATGCCAGGTTCATCGAGTCCAGATGCGGGAGGCACAGTGTCCGTGGGCCAAAATTGATCGTAGCCGCCGACCAAACACTCCCCTCGAAATTCACTCGGAGGCTGGGGTCGTTGTCGAGCAGCTGTTGTCGATATGCACCGTATTCTCGAAACAGATTCGGCGCCCAACCAGCAAAGGCATCTAGAAATCGTGTTAGGGGGGGTTATTATCATCAGGATCTGTTCATGCTCACCTGACGCAGCCCTAGCCAAGGTTTGAATGTCCGGGTCCGCTCGCAGAGTCTCGACGATGGCCGTGTTTTCTGTGTTGTGTTTCCTATTCCCGGGTTTTGTATGACCAAATCCATACGAAAATCCGAAGTTCAGGCTTGAAAACGCTCCGCGTCGATTGCTGGGTGTATGGTTGACTCGAATGTCGAAAATCTTTTTGTATGCGCGTTTGTGGACGCCGTCCCAGTCCGGAATCGCTGGTCGTGGCGCACCGACCGCGATCACTCTGTCTTGATGGCCCACGATGGGCAGTGCGGATGTTCCATCCCAGCTGACGAGCGCCATTCTTGCCCCAGCAAACTCCGTAGTCAGCACCTTCTCCAGTGTAGGTACAATCGCCGGAGGAGCGTCGGTCGTTGAGGGTGAACCGATATATCCAGTCGTGACTTGACGAAAGGTGTTCCAGTCAGTATGCTTGACCGCGGGTCGCATTGCAGCCAGTCGAACCCGTTGCGATTGAATGACGGTCTCGTAGTCGAATTTCGGTTGTTGGACCGCATCAACCACGCCATCTTCCTCCTCCATGTCCCATTCGTCGTCCACTTCCTTAAGCTTGTTGCGACCCATGAGGTCATCCCCGGCATCAACTCGACGGTCCAACTCTGCGTCGATATCCATGGCGCGCCCGTCTGCCATGGCCACAGAGAAACTGGAGGAGGAGAGTGAGTCTGATGGTCAGCTGGTCAGCACAGTCCCCACCTGGCATTGTCATCCCCGTCTGACAAGTCTGTCAGATCGGAATCAATGTCCATGTCGCGTCAAAACTGAGTCCGAGAATTCGAAGAGGTCGAACGCGTGCCAAAAGTGGTTCGATACGAAAGACAAACTCGCGGTCTGCCACACATTGCTTGATCAGCCTCCACGTGCGTTAGAAAATCCTCAAGCGCCTGTTGTGATTTCGCCAGGGCACGCTCCTGCCTGCGTCGGTGGTGGCTTCTTTTCGTTCATGCGTTTCGCCATTGTCCTCCGTCGCCATCTTGCAACGACCCGATTTTCCTCGTCACGCAACATTCCTTGCCTTGTCCGCTCTCGATCCAATGGAGCACCGCCGAAATCTTGAACGTCCTTGGGCAGCTCAGCAGCGGAGATGAGCGGCTTTCTTCATGTTTAGGCTCAACGCCGTCACGCCTCCATGGCTCGCGGGGCAGCTCAGGCGGATTCGTCAGTTTTGTCGTGCAAGTGGTTCACCCACACAGGCTAACCCCAGATGATGGCTGCCCTCACCTTTAATCAACGCCGAGCATCTTGGGTACTAACATAAGGAACAAATTCCCACCGCAGACACGTCCCACACTCTCGTCATGCCCTCATCCGGGATGGAAATCTGTCCGCACACTTGTCGTTCGTGTATCAGTCCAGCAACAAGGACGCTGGAATGGAAACGCGCCCGCTGCTCTGTCAAACGGCATGCCAAGAACCCATCTAAACAACCAGAATGCTCACCTACGTGTCCGCAATACAACGATCTCCAAAATACGTCTCCGAGCCGGCCAGACCATCAATCAGCACCGTCCAAACCCGTGAGCGTACCTAAACACAGTTGCATGACACTCAACTAAGCAAAAACAACCAGACAGAGCGCAATCTCCCCCGCCCGCAGACGCCATCTCAACCGTATCATTGTCTATTTGTTCTCGATTCCTCGCATGTTCAAGAGCAAGCTATCCATGAAGACGACCTCGTCATGATAGCCCATTATGGATTTGCCGCTCCCCGACGTTGAAACTCTGCTTGAATAGGGAAAGCTGTAATGGTTACATTCATCGCGACGACCGTCCTATCCCCTCCAATCAAATCCGCCCGCATCCAGGACACGTCAAGGTCTTTATCTCTTATATGAGAACTATCATCCCGGAGACCATTGCAGACAGCAACCAGACCTGTCGGCTTGGGGGACAGGAGAAGGTGTGACAAACGAGTCATGATGAAACATTAGATACAGGCAGTAAACAAAATCGGTGATGCCAACCAAAAGCATGGACCTCTGCTGCCTGACTCGGATCACGTACTGGATCACGTATCGCATCACGAATGATGGGTCCCAAACGTGCCACCCAATACGACGCGACAGTTACGTATTGGCTGAGGATATCAAGGATGGCATCTTTGAGTTGATTGCCATGGTATTGATCAGCCCACAGAGCGAGCTGATGGATCGAGACTCCAAGTGCAACGATGACAAGCTGAAGGATGCCATAGACGTCGGTGTGCGGCTCGTCGTCGATTTGAACAGTGAACTTTGAGTTGAGATTGGTGATAAAGGATCGAAACGCCATCTCAAGCGATTGTCGATGCTCTGAGGCGGTGGTAGGTATGGCGAGGAGGATGAGAACCAGATGAAGGATGCCCAGCAGGCCATCGTCTGTCTTGGGGTCTGTGAGGTGGGTGTCAAACGTATTGCCGGTTTCCAACGGGGCGGTTTGTTGGAGAGCGTCGAACGCGAGGAAGACGGCGAGTAGATGACACCCTGGGGAGGCGCGGTGGGTGATGTGCAATCCGAAAGCTGCTTCGTGAAGAAGGGCGCACGCAATTTGGGACATGTTGTGGGCAGGATGGAGAGCATGGTGTAATACGATCGCATCCTCGACGGTGATCGTGAAATACTCTGTGCCCGGCAAAAGAAGCCTAGAAGCGGCAATGAATAAAAACACAACAAGCACCGGTGAAAATGGACGTACAACCTGTCCCCAGTGCGGGAATCCAGGCAGATGGCTTCGGCGTCGCGTTTTTGGCCATCGAGGCCCAAGATAGGTCGAACGAGACACGGTGAACGTCCTTGCTTTTTACTCGGCTGGAGGATGACGACATAGATGACACCAGCGGCGACATCGATTGCAGTTGCGAGGCCAGAGGCCTGCATGCGCGGTGGCGTGATGGTGAGTTTGGTGGTCACAGTTGCCCACGCGAGTTCTTGGAACGGGGTCTGACATTGAGCGATTCCAAACCGGCGATATCGCTGGGAGCTGATGTGGGAGGAGGCCAGGGTCCTAAAAGAGAACACCATCAGATGTTCCAAGTCGTTTATCAAGACAGCCGCTTACAGGACACCAGGGAACGGGCGATGCCATGGACCAATGGGGAGGGGCGCGATCGGGATGTGCGGGATACAGACTGCATGACGGTCAAGTTCCGACCACACGTCTTGAAGCTTTTCCGTCCTAAGATTTGGGTACGTTTCCGGACAGCGGTGCCGGGAAAAGTCTTGTAGAAAAATCCTAAGCTTCCAAGTGGAGTAGAGGCAGGTGAACTCTAACCGTATAATTCTATTGGTGATGCAACATCATACAGTTCAGACAGCTCCCTGAGTCCAAACGACCTTGGCTTGGGGGGAGTGTGTCGAATGAGGATGTGACGCTGACTAAAGATCGTTTGCAACACGGGTTGGGTGAGCAGAGAGAACTCTGCATAGTCCACGGCAAATATAGAGGAAAGGGCTTGTTCTGAATCATGCAAGGTGGCCGACACATGGTGGTATTTGGGCTGAAACTCCTTTTGTCCACCACAGATCATCTCTTGCCACATTGCAACCCAACGGCGGTAACGTGATGGACTGTCCGACGTCTGATTCGGTGCTTGAAACACCCATTGATATGGGTTTGCACTGGGTTCAGCAAAGTGCATATCAAGAATGAGGTCCTGCAGGATCAAGCTAGCGAGTTGGGCGGGGGGGGTGCAAATCAGTCAAAGTAGGTGCTCACCGCAGCGATGCAGTCGTCCTCAGCCTCCATCGCAATGCAGCTACCTTGGCTCTCCATCTCAACAGATTGCGGCTGTTCCATCTCGTCTGTGGAATGCCAAGGTTCGGAGGGTGTCAACGAGCAAACGGCGGAATCGGACGACTGTGACCTTGGCGTAGGTTGGATTCGCTCACGTCGAGTGCCTGAACATTTTTTCTTGTTTTTTGGTGAGGCTGTGGTTGCTTGTGACTTCCGTTTGCGTGATATTGTCTCGGTGCGGGTGTGCGGCTCCCTTGCACCTGCGTCGTTCGATCCATCCTGTCGATCAGGTTTTGCCTGGAGACGTCTGTTGATTGTGAACCACGGATCCGACCAAACGTCTTGTTTCAACGCTATCTCAATTGCTCGTTCTGCCTCGGCAATGACCTCGCCAACCATTTTTCGCCCGAGCGCGAGATCAACAATGGGGGTCCATATCGATTTTTCCAACGAGGAGAGATTGTCAGGTTTGGACCCAAGGGATGCGAACACCACCAGTTTGGTGTCTTGAGCGACTTGTACAAGGATCCCAGACCCGGACCGAAAGAGCACAAGAGGGCTGAGACCTAGAGCGTACTGTGCGATGTGAATATACTCACGAACCTGGTTTTCGGTCGGGGCAGGCTTTTGTAGAGGAATCTGGTGTTTTAACGCTTGCCTGCGATCGTGGCTCCATCAGTCATCCATAGACGTCGGCATGGGCACTCACTCGGTCACTTTTTGGAGGATGTCTCGAGGAATTTTTCGAGATTCAGACTGTGGTCGGCATTGTGGGTCTGGCATCGACATGAACATAAAACAGTCTTACCGGCCTGAAGCATGCGACTATGAAAGACATGGCATATAGAAGGGACATCATGCCGTATTTCTGCATCAAGAGATAGCAGCGATGGGCTGAGGAAAAGTTTTTGAGCCCGGTATACTCCAGCGATTTGGCGTCGTGCTCGGGTGGGACATGTTCCGGTTCGGGTTCTGGGTTCTGGGTGCAGTTGATGCTCGCAGGCGGGGGTTGTAGGAATCGTTTCACGACATCAGCCAAGTTGCTTGGAATGCTTGCAACAGTGGAAGGCGATACCGATCTTGTCGCCTGATAGTCTGGGTGACAGGGCCAACCGTGAACCCAGACGAGCATGTCGAGGAGAAGGTAGGATAGGTACAGTTGACCTATCAGCGCTGATTCGGCTGAATTGGTTTCCGACGCATCGCCGGCGACTGACCGAGACATGAAGTCGATGAGCGCACGGTGGCCACTGTGCGACCACACTCGCTCGTTTTCAAACCCGTCGATGTCGTACGCGATGTCCTGTATCGCGTTCAGGTCCTGCGCGTTCCAACGAAGCAAAATGCTTACCATGATGAGCTGCAAGACGTCCAAGGGACAGTCTGCTGGCTGGTTATCTCTGACCCAATGAAAAAGCCTCCCTCGATGCAGGATGATCCCGTTACGCCATGGGAATTCGCGGTTGAAGGCGGACATGTATCTGTACGGCTTTGACATGACGTGTCTTCCGCGCCGAAAAGAAGGGCAAAAAAAAAACCCGTCTACGCCTACAGGAACGAGATGGACGACGTCATGGTCAGGAACCGGGTCACAAAAAACGACAATGAGCGGTGGCCGTCGCTGTTGTTCCCTCAGGCGTCGGGGTAACAGCGCCGATCCAATTGGGATTCCAGCGCTGTTTTGGCGGAGTTGTCCACCGATGGTGCCGGACTTCTCACTGGGATTCATACACAGGTCTCAATATACAAAAAAACGACCAGAGCGACGTTTGTGAAAAGACAACCTAACGATAGATCATGCCAAGCCGGGTGAGATCAGACAGCTTGAGGCTTGCTAATTGACCGACCGATGGCGTCCGTGTACATATGCGTCGACAAACCGGTCATCGGGAGGGTTGAGAGCGATCTGATACATGCAGGAATGAAACGTTGGGGCAGACCGAGGGTACCGTAATCTAGCGTCGACTCCGAGCTCAAAGCCGAAGAAAGTCGTGATGTATGCGAAAGCGGGGAGAAACGCAAGGTGATTCGTCAAGATGAGGACAGCGGTGTTCCAGGTGAGGCGCTTATTGGTAGCAACGTCAACTTCAAAGGTGTAAACCGGAGATTGTGTGTGAGCCAAATTTCGGGTCGAGGAGAGGTAAGCTTACGCTTCTCGTGTTCGGCGGCATTGACAGAGACCATAGCCTCGGGATTGAGGTCCAGATGTTCGTAGGAGCCGACCACGTCTTGATGGCGATCGAAAGGGCGGTGGCGGGGAGGGTGTGCCTCTCGTTCCACTTTGCCGGCAGCGTGGTCGGTCCCGAAATTGTGGTGAAAAGGGGGGGATTGGGACAACCTAGGCAGCTTGGAACGGGCTCACCCGGTCCGTCCATGTTTGTTCGGTCTTAGAGCGAAAATTTGGTCATACCCAGGTGTTCTAAAGCAGAAATCGATTCACATAGCGGAGTTTAAATTTGTTGTGTGCTCGATTGGGAAAACCCTGGGTATGGCGACGTTGCCCCTTGCCCCGTGTTCCCTCAACGAACGCAATCACGTGAACGCGTTCGTTGATCGAACGACGACGCTGGACGACTGGGAGGGAGGACGACGGTGAGTGCTCCCGACTTGTTCGGTCACCCTCGTGCTGACCACTCGACGCCGAGCCAGCTCGCAGCACCCGTCAGCCGTCTGGGGAGCCGATGGGGCCGCCGCCGCCACCACCACCACCACCACCACCACCGCCATCACCACCACACCCACACACGCCGCCGCCGCCGCCGCCGCCGCCAAACACCACCGGACGACGACGACGACGACGACGACGACGACG
>CEMM01321062.1:0-12815 GCA_900068975.1 Hygrocybe conica | reverse complement strand
GGATGTATTATCATGAGGGTGCGTTATTTTACCCTATCTGAGAAATCTACACTGAACCAGGTTGGATCTCCATTCTATATTTACGATGTCCACAGTCAACTACCGGTACCTATCTGCTGATCGGCCCCTTATCTCTACACTTTACACTCCCCCACATGTATGGATGGAGTCCAGATGGACTCCGAAATCCAGATGGATTCCACATAGATTCCAGATGGAATCTGGCTCAGAATGCTTCCAATCTAAAATACTATACACCCAGACTGTCTGTGGAAAATCCGGATGGAGTCCAGGTGGAATCAAGCTTTGATAACCAGCATTCTGTGCTTGATACATTCTTAACAGATTGCACTGAGCAGAACACTTCTAATCTAACATACTATACACTCAGACTGTCCACGGAAATTCCAGATGGAGTCTGGATGGAATCCTGAGCAATATCAAGCATCACATAGCTGTATAGCAAGTACCATTACAAGTGAGTTAGCTTTTCATAAGACCTGCCCTAAAGCATGGTACAAGGTATCCACACTATGACCATATTTGTACTTCTGAATATCTATCCCATTTATCACAGCCATTCCGTAATGCAGCCAAGTTCTCAAGACTTTGACCTTAATACAAGCTATCTTTCATGTTATAGACTGACTAGCACTGCTTTGCATATGCTTAACACCCCAATAGAATTTGGACTTGTTTCGGTGGTAACATGACATTACACCTGATTTGTGTTCTGTTTGGTGTCCACTATCTCACTTGGACCTTTTTCAAAGCACCATCATAGCACAAAGTTATTGGTATGCATTACAGCTTTCAAGTTGGCAGGTTGACTTCAAATGATAATGCTAGTACATGACTATGCTTCACTTTGAAGCAAATGTACAACCCAATAGACCATGCATCAAAGTCTATTAGCAGATTAAATTTGCGTTGAATATGCCATTTACTAAGTCACAGTTCAATGCCGTTCACAGCTTTCAAGTCACCCTCTTTGCTTTAAGTCAATGCAAGCATATGTCTATACTTGACTTTGAAGCATGCATGCACTCTGAAGCAGCACATGTCAGAGGCCATTAACAGCTCAATTTTTGTCCTCAATATGCCCATTGATAAGCCACGACTAAATGCCATTCACAGCTGAAGTCACCAAAGTCAACTTCAAGTCTAGTGTATAGCTTAGCTTCAGTTTGAAGCAAATGCACAACCCAACAGATCAGAGACAGAGACATGCATAGACTTGATCAGCTCCAAGACCTTGAACAGCTTAGTCTTATTCCAAAAATACCATCTGATAAGCCACAAGTCAACCCTCTTTCATAGTTTTGTCACCAAGTTGACTTCAAGTCTAGTGTATAGCTTAGCTTCAGTTTGAAGCAAATGCACAACCCACAGATCACAGACAGAGACATGCATAGACTTGATCAGCTCCAGACAACACTCAAGTGAAGTCTTCAAGTCGGTCTTCCTGTCTTATAGTAGGAACTGGGACCATTTTGGTGGCTACATGACAGTTAAGCTGTTTTGCGTGCTGTTAGGTGTCCACTATATCGCATTTTTTAATGCATTGGTTACGCACTATTCCTGGGGCAAATACGTCCAAACAAAAAATGCTCCAGGGAACCACTATGCCAATGATGGCAGTCCGAATGACTGGCAAGACCCGGAAAAACGGCTGGTTTTTTTCCCGCCTCTTTGTGGATACGACGACTGATGGCTCACTGTCGGGGCAAGGACAATGGCCGCGAGTGCGATTGCGAGGCATATTACCCTCCCGAGCATGGAACTCGTCCTCAATGCCAGGAATGCCTGCACGGTCTCTCTAAACACCCTCCAAAATCAGAACAACAGTCCACCTCGCCATACTGTCGGGGAACAAATGAAGATGGGGATTCATGTGATTGTGAGGCATACTTCCCACCTGAGCCAGGTGACAGGCCCTCCTGTCAAGAATGCCTTCATGGCATCTCCAAGCACCCGTTCCGCAAGCCTGGGCCGGAGAACAAGTCCAAGTGGCCTCTGGGAGCAGCATCGAGCCAGACTGTGCAGAACATCTTCAAGCAGACCATGAAAGGCTATGATGACGCACGAGGTGAGATGCTTCAAGGCTATCGCCCGCCAGCAGCTGTGATGAAGGCCAAAGTAAGCAAAAGATCATTTCCGTTCATTTGTTCGCCAGGCGACTCACCTTTCCATGGACAGAAAAAGAGCAAAGACCAGACGTCGTCGAAGCCAGCTGAAAAAGGAATTAAGGTTGGAAAAGTAATCGCAATTCTGTGTGGGATCAATGTAAGCCCCTTTCGTGCGGACAGAGCAACACTGACAGACACACCAGCGCGATACCAAGGAACTTGTTGATACTTCAGTTCCAGTCCGCACGGAGGAGACTAGACTTGAAAGTCGAGGATGTGCGAGGATAGGGACCGATGATTTGATATTTTACCTCTCCTGGCCAGAGGCCAAAGTGGAGGAATTCCTTCGTCATTGTCTTCCTCGCCCTTTCGAGTACATCGATACACAGACAAGTTTTCAGAAGTCTGGCCAGCCCAGCTGGGTCTTACTCAACAAGCAAAAGGGCAGACTCACCCGTGTTCCAGCAGCAACCCCCATTGATGGGAACGCTCTCAAACGATTCCGAGGTCGTGAGGGTGCACCAATTGCCGAAACTGGGATATACATTGGTGAGATTCCCTCGTCCAAGTCCTTGTCTGAACCACAACTGACAATAGAGATGAATCAGGCTTGCGATATGCGGTTCCAAGCACCGTCTTAGAGAGCTGGGCACCAGAAGACGGCGTTGACAGCTCTTTCGAAAGTGACACAAATGAGCAACTGGAACTCAGCTCGGAAGATGAAGCCGAACAGAAACCCACTATCCAAAAGGTTATTGAATATGTCGAGCTTTCATCAGATGAAGAACACGAAAAGCCTGGTACGTCCAGCGCTGAGGTGTGTGATATCGATGACAACTGATTGTGTCAGCAGTGGCAAAACGTCCGAAACTGAGTACTGGCTCAACGTCGAGCACCAACAGTGTGTCATGGTCAGCAGAGACCAGGGTCAAACGGAAGCGGGCCACTCCTAGTACGTTGCAGCATATCTGACATTGTTCGTGGCCGTCAACTCACCGACGCTCCAGAGTCAGCTGAGCAATATAAGTGGAATCAAGTTCTGCCGATGGCGACTGCCAGTACTAGTACGCTACCCCAAGTTCCCATCCAAGAAGCTGTTCCACGTACGTTGACCAATTACTGCACCGTTTGGGACAACGCATTGAACCGCCCTCACCGACAGTCTTCCTTATCGATTCAACTGATACACCGACTCTACTTGGACAAAGTGCCAGCAATAACCGAGTCTCCAGCCCATGCATGTTTGTTGAGCCGCCCATCGGTTCTGAGCAACCACAAAGCGGACCGAAGATAAACCCATGGAGCCGCGAGTATGCCATCGAGCTCGATTTCAAGTTCTAATGGACCCCGAAGATGTATTATCACCCAATTTACACAGTCTGCTCCGTTTGCGAGTCCCCTCTATTACTTTGTATGCTTGTCCACCAATTCTGCTGCCTCCAGCCCGTTTGTAGCGGCCCAATCCTTTGTTTCGTCCAACAATAACCCCGAGACTCCTTTCTCTCCGCATCGAGTGACAGAGGGTGATTTACTTCGAGTCTGATATCCACCCAATGTCATCGTCAGGTGGCACTTCATGTGACGAGATGGATCAAGATGATGCCCGCAGGCCCATCTCCAACAATCTTTGGTTCTAGCTGTCACTTTTGCCCTGAGGTCACTCTTCATCGATGAATTCAAGGTTCTGTATATCTGGACACACAAACGAGACTACCTCTGCCACTTTGACCCAGCAGACCTTCGCTCTCGTGTATGGCATGCCACGGGTCTGGCACGGGTCGGGCGGCCCTACACCGCACCCGCACCCGTTGACACCGTACCCGTACTGGGTACGGGTCAAACCCGACCTGTGAAAACCACAGTTCCTGTCCAAACCCGCCGGGTGGACAAGAAACCGTGGTGTCTACGAGACAAGAACACGTGTCTCGTCTTGTCGCGCACGTCGTCGTCGAGACGAGCATGGACGAGCATGCTCGTCTCGAGTCTCCCAGTCGTTCCCGGTGGCCTAGCGTCGTTTTCGAGACGAGCACGGTCGACGAGCATGCTCGTCTCGAGGATCCGAGTCCAACCCGGCAGCCCACGTCATCGTTGAGACGAGCATGGACGAGCATGCTCGTCTCGACGTTCCAAGCTGTTCCAGCCTCGAGACGATCACATCTCGTCCCCGACATTATCAGAGACTCCGACGAGCACGATGCTCGTCTCGATCTCGTCCTGTCCGACGTCGCAGACGAGACGAGCATGACGCTCGTCTCGTCTCATCTCGTCTGGTCCTCGTCGTCGTCCATCTTCGTCGCCCATCGAGACCGTCAACGATGGTGAATGCGTGGCCTTTTGGCTCCACGACAGCACTAGCGTCATCATCCATCGAGGGCGAGAGGAAGTCGGCTGAGCATCGCCTTGTGAGCGAGAGTCAGGTCCGAGCCCAGGAAACACGCACCTGGCAGTCAGGGAGTGGAAGCACCACTCCAAGGCTGGTTTTCCCTCGTGTTCCGGGGTGATTGCACCCCGCCGTCTCTGTCGTCGTGGTGTTATATATATGTGAGAGGCTCGTGCAGTCTTGCTGACTAATCGGACCGGACAGCCTTTGTTTGTTCGTAAAACCTGAGTTTTACGACCAAACAAGGCTTCCTATCCACCGGAGGTAAGGTAAGAATGATTGAGGCGCTTGGGACTCATCTGAAGCCGTCATGTTTAGGGTTGGGCGAGAAGGAATCTACATCGAGGGGGACGAAAATGAGAGAAACGTTGGGAAGTTGACCGCGGAGGGGGTCGATCTTCGCGCGCGCGCGGGTCGTGAGAAAAATTAGTATTTGTCCAGATATAACTTCATAGAAATGGTGCAAAACACAAAATGTATTTAAGTCCGAAAAGGTCCTGCATATAGAACACCCTGGGGACAACTCCGCCATGTGCAGGGTTTTCCTGATTGAGAACAGTACACATTTGAACTCCGCTCTCTGCATCGGCGTCCGCTTTAGAACACCCTGCGCATGACCAATTTTTCACCTGGGCATGACCAAATTTTCATGCCCAGGGTGTTCTAAAGTGGAAATCGATCACAAGGCGGAGTTCGAAACCGTTCTTCTCTCTGGCGCTGGATTGCGCCCAAAGTTTTCCACGCCAAGCCATCAAAAATCGGCAGGACCCCAAGAGACCACTTGCTTCGAAGAATCCGGCATGGGCGGTGCGTGAGGAACGCGTGGCTTTTCCCACGCAACACGCAGCTTCAACTTCTGTTTGACCAACGCTGCCCGACGACACAACCGATCGTGGATGCGAGATACATCTCAGAGCTGGCTCTTCTTTCCCGCGTCATGTACGTAAAGTAGTATGCCATGCCCTTTCCAAAGTTGATTGCCCTCAACGCCACCCACTGAAGCCATGATTGAACGGTGCCCGCATCCGCCATTGTTACCACATGTCTTGTCACCCTTCATCACTGGAAGCCAGTGTGTTCGCGCAAACTTTGGTAAATGTCATATTACTGCCTAATCCTACTTCATTGACCTGGCCTTCGCATTCTAGGTCCTCATTTCATTAAACCACAATTATGGGTTCCCGCTGGAAACAGGAACAATTCTCGCCCGTGTCATCAACGAGAAGCCAGCGATTTGGGTGCGGCCATTGGTGCATGTCGTGTTGGGCTGGTCTGTAGTCTGATTTCATCAATAGCCGGATTGCTAACTGACAGCGATTGCTCTAGGGTTTTCCTTGTGCTGGACGCCGTTCTGGGTGTTCAATTTCCCCCATGTCATCCACTAGAAGCGTTGACCGAGGCCTTGTCGGTAAGTCTCTGTTCCGAATGGCCGCTTCGAAGGTCTCAAGGATCCTGCTCTGGTTTCTTCGTTGCACAGCCAGCATTCCCCTCCTGAATGAACATCTCTCGCCCCTCTATCAATGCCTCTCGCCCTGTACACGGCAGGGTAAGCAAGGGTCAGGATCTGCCCAAATCACGCACTCACTCCTTGAGTACAGCAGGTTCCGATCATGCATCTCTCGCTCACCGAAGCCCAGCGCCGAGACATCACATCCATCTATGCCAATCATCAGGAGACGAGCCACAGCTTCTCCCCCGATAACCGCTCAGACCAAGCACGAGCCACCCAATTGTTGGACAAGCATGACCTCACCCGGTCGGCGAGGATCCAGCTGGAGAACCGATGGAATATTCAGTGGTCTACGAAGTGGCGAATTGGAAAAGAAGACGACCATCGTGGACGTTTATTGTTGCAGTGGTACTTATCACATGAATGATATTTTTGACCGTCATAGAATGAATTCCCCCTTCTCCAGCTCGTCAGGGTATGATACCACTGCACGGAGTGCCTCCGAGCGAAAAAAGCAAGGTGCTTCCAGGCCGCAAGGACGTGCTTGGGTTCGCCGGAACCCGTATGATTTCACAGGGTGTCTTGCTCATGTTGAGATTACGGAACGGGAAAGCGACGGAGCAGTGAGCTCCGTTGTGGGTTATTTGAATCATAATGACCTATGTCGGCACTCTGTGATGAAGCGTCTTCCCGCAGTACCCCTGCATCCACATGTGCATGAAATTGCACTTGCACAGCTAGAGAGTGGGTCCAGGTATGTCATGCATCAATTTGCGACATTCGCGCTCTGAATGTCTGTATAGCCTTGCCTCAATCCAGTCCACAAATCTTGCCATGATCGAGCAGAAGGCCTATCGAGACATGAAGACACTCGATCCAAAACATGCCAATTTTCGCTACGCATTCCTCTCTCGCGATACAAGCAACCTGTATCGGATGTACCACAAAAACCAAGGCGTCGATGTTACGCATCAACCAGAACAAAATGTCCACCACTGGCTTGATCCATCCTCCTCCGCTTTCAAACCAGAACTACATCGAGCAGTCTTCTACTACCGCGCACGCCTTTCCAAAGATGACCGATTCAAAATATGCATTTCCACGCCTGAGATGGATGATGCAGCGTGGCGGTTTGCCCATCACAGCCAACTCATCCTTGACGGAACCTTTGGGGTCTGTTCCTCTCGGTTACTGCTATTCATTGCCATGGGCATCGATACTGCAGGAAAGGGGCTTCCCCTAGCCTTGTTTCTGTTTTCTGCTCCTACCGGAAACAAAGCAACCCATGCCGGCTACAATAGGTCAATTTTGCGGGAACTGCTGGATCAGTGGAGGACCCATCTGTCGAAGCGACACACATCGGGTCCATTTGCGCCCTACGTTGCCATCACCGATACAGATACCAAGGAACGCGGTGCACTTCAAGATGTGTGGCCGGGTATCTGGCTGCTTTTGTGCAAATTTCACGTTCGGCAGTGCTGGACCAATCAACGCAAAGCATTGAAGCTAGCATCCGGCAAAGGTTCGGGCGACAAATTCTGGAATCATCATGTGCATGGTCGACTACAGAATCTGGAGGTTCAGTATGTATACCTCCCATATGATACACACAACGGGCATGACTCTGTCTTTCATAGATTGTTGAACACGGTCGTGTACGCAAACGCAACAAAGCTTCTTTCCGATGAAGAGTCCAACATGGCAGCCATCGCGGAGCATGGCCCAGCTGCCCAAGCTGCTGCCAAGTCTGGCTTCGCTTTTCTAGCTTACATGCGGTCGACATGGATGCCCGAGTCCCTCTGGCAGGGATGGTCGCAGAAAGGTCGCCTCGTGGCTGCAACACTACTCAATATTCCGATCGAGGGTGTTCTCCCTACAACGAACCACCTCGAATCTTTCAACTGCTTGCTTAAGCGCAAGTACATACGTCGGTGGCAATGTACTGGAGCGAGACTTCGATTTGACTTTCTTATCAATGTCTTGGCAACTAGGATATTACCGGAGGTCTACGCAGTCCGGCGCTCGCAGCAAAAATACAACACATGGCTCTCTATGCGATTTAATGTCGACAAATGCAGTCAACTTGCAGTGGACAGCCATGGACATGCCACACGCCTGTATTGGTTCACCAGCGACGCGAAACGTGATGAGGCTGCAGCTGCCATTTTCCATTTGCACCGCATCTACGACCTCAAGGTACCCAACATCGATGTTGTCGAGGCAACGTGTGCCACGTCATCAGCATCTCTCCAAGATCTGCACCATTCCCATTACACACTCTGGATGCATCGTGCGGGCTTAGCAAACTGCACCTGCCCCAACTTTTCCTCCTGTGGTGGGGCGTGCAAGCATTTACGCGCTTTGCGATTGATCGTCGACAAATGGGTAGCACAACGTCTGCTACCTGCATTTTACCACCCCACCTCTCTTGATGATGCTCGCCAAGTTCTCTCCCTACTCCTTGGGCAACAGCTAAGTCCCGATCCCGACACCACCACCTTACAACACACCACCGCACAACACACGGCATCTCTGGATCTGCTCACTAACATTACCGCACTACGACAGGTTGCAGTTCATGAACACGACGACACACTGTCCGAGATCAGCAGCATCAGTGGTAGCAGCGATCCTGAAACCGCGGGCGATGACAATGACAGTCAAGCAAGCGAGAACGGAGGCGATGTGGCGATGAAGGTGAGTGGCTCCGAATTTTCAGTCCAACAAAGCCATTTAAACAATGACAGGACTTGACTTCTCTTGGGATGGAGGCCGTCGAGACCCAGAATATGCAACACATCCATCACACAGTCTCCGCATTGCTTCCACGACTCTATGGCCTCGATTCACTGCTGTCCGACACCCGTGGACTCCCACTCACACTGCCACTCACTGAATTTCACAGCGTCATCAAGTCCTTGTGTATGCGCCTTGACAATGCATCTGTCTCAGACAACAATAACACACCGATTACCATGCCGACCGTCATGTCTGCTGATCCTCAACAGAGACGCCAACCGATGAAGAGGAACCATGACATCCTCCCACCATCTCCTGAACCAAAGCAGAGAAGAAAGGTCTCTCACCGCGTTATGTAGTTCGATCCAGTGTATGATATCGTGTCTTCTTGCAATGAATCTTTTTGTTCGCTCGTTGATCATGTTGGTGGTCGGCATGTCAAGAAAGGGATGTATTCAACAAGGGACAATGACGAGGGACAATGACAATCCACAAAAGTAATATTTGCATCTGCGGGTGTCTCAAGAAAGAGCCAAATATATTATGGCAACGACATACATGGCAAAGACGTACAAAGGCGTACGCAGAACAGGGGAGGGCACGCAACAAAGGGGCAACAAAGGGGCAACATGGGAAGCAGAGAACAAGACAGGCGAGGACGAACAATGGAAGGGAGGGAACAAGAAAAGTCGGCAGCACGACGCCGTTGGGGAGAAAGGATTGGCAACGAAAAAAATGATCAGTCCACAACAAAGCAGGCATGACGTTGACCACCCCCACCGATAAAGAACTCCGGCCGAACATACCGTTCACATCCAGGGCATTTGGTCCAATGGAGGTGGAAATCAAGAACCGAGAAGCCAACCGGAAGGCCCAGCTGTCGCAATTGTTCTCGGGCGACATTGTTAGCCTGAGGGGGGGGAGTTGGCGAATCGGTGATGCTGATGGCAGGGGAAGGACCTCGGCTAGAGACAAATATCACTGACGATGCTGATGGCTCCACCTGGAGACTCGACGAAGGGGTGGCAGGACCGATGGGGCCTTGGGCTGCCACCGGACCAGGTGTGCCTTGAGGAGGGTTGGCCACAGCGAGAGCAGGCACCGCAGGACCAATTAAGCCCTGAGACGGGTCGGCAGGTACCAGACCAGGCGTGCTTTGAGGAGGGCCGGCCACAGCGAGAGTAGGCACGGCTTGAGGGGACTTGGCCACTGGCGAACCAAAAGGGTTAGGGGAGCCAGAGGTGTGCGTTGTGGAGGTGGCGGTTGTCGAGTCCCGGCTTGGAGTCGATTGGCGCTGGAAACCAGGACCGGCGGAATGAAGAAGGGCCGTGATGGAGGTGGCAACGGGCGATATGGGCGACAATGAGGACAATGAGCCGAGGCTGTCTCTCTGCAAAAGACGCCGCTTGACTTGTGTCCCGGGCACAGGAAGCTGAGCGTCGGAGGTCGAGGCCACTGGAGGGGGACTGTCATTGATCTTGCGTTTTTTGCCTTTGTTCTGGTTGGGCACGGACAAAGCTAGCATGACGGTCGCATCAGAATGGTCCGAGTCAAAACAAGGCACAGACGATACTCACTGGGATATTGGTGGTATTGCAGGGTAGGCTTGCCCGGATCAAGAATGTTGTTGATGGTGACTGAAAAGGGGTATCAGCAAGGGAAAGGAGCAATGTAGGCTGACGACTTACGCCAGAAAGGACAGTTGGCGCCAAGACCACACGCATATGCTGTCTTGCCAGCGTGTTCACCAGTTTTGACTGGAATGAGTCGACAGTCCACATTGCAGGCACAAACGACTCTGGGAAACTCGTGCCCCTTGATGTACTGTTGTAGCCGTTCGGGTCGGATAGGGTCCCCTTTGTAATTGACCGGGCTGCGAGGATGTGATTCAGAGTAAGAAAACGAGACAAAATCATGCTGGCACACTCACTAGGGAAACGACCTCAGAACAAAGGGGTCTGTGGAGTGGTCGCAAGTCACCAGGTTATCGGCCTGGCGCATCATCCGTTTCATCTGCTGCAGGTGAGGCGGCAATTGCTTAGCAGGGGGGGGTGTGGGCGGCTCCAAAGTCGGGAAGGCGATGAATGGAAAGAGATGCGAAGACATGGCAAGAGTGGAAGTGGGCAATGGGGCAAATGATGGAGTGCACGAAAGCTGAAGGAGGAGCGCAGGGATGAGACGTCGAGCCTGCCAGGCCATGGCTTTTCTAGCGCAACAGTTAGCAGCCACCACGATCAGTTTGGGTAAATTGCGGAAGACTGACTGCAGTTCGCCGCCATCCGCACTTCGTAAAAGTTGACCTAGCACGACACAGGCTACCTGCGAAGCAAACCCATCATGACAGAATTCGAGCGCGGCAATGTCGTGGGCGGAAGTGTTGATGAGTGACATGGGACAGATAACGAACGGTGTGCGGGATTCGAAGCCACGAGGCGATCGCTCCGAAGAACCCTACCCGTTGTGGGTTCTGTCGTCGGCACAATCGAGTGACGGAGACGGCGTGGGTTGGGCGTGCGAAAGAAGCAGCTGGTCAGACGCCCCGCTCACGCGAAGTCTCATGGGGTCCCGACATTTTGATGGCTTGGCGCGGGAAACTTTGGGCGCAATTTGGCGCCCTTCTCGATTGGGAAAACCCTGGGTATGGCGATGTTACCCGGTTGAATGGGGCGACACAGTGCGCCCAAAGTTTTCCACGCCAAGCGATCAGAATCTGTCAAGACCCCAAGAGAGTGAGGGCTTCGAAGAAGTGCCGCACGCGATCCGTCCGGTCCCGATGCCAATTTCCCACGCACGATGTCGTCGTTGACCGTCAAGTGGTTTAAGCTTCCCGACGACAAAACCAACAGCGGAACGGCTTTCTTTCGATTACGTACGTTTATAGCTATGCTTCCTTTCNCTCACGGTGAGTGTCGTGTCCCAATTAAGGCCTCATTAATTCGTCCTTCGATCAGGCCTTTCACCACCGTCCATCAACGGTACCATTCTCCCAGCAACCCGCACACCGCAACGACTTCTATTACGCTGTCAGGACATAGCGTTGAAAGCATTTAGCATCGAAACGCCGGCTTCGATGCAAGGTGCGGTACTGTCCATCTTTTGTAGCCTTCTCATTTTTTCGAACCGCTGTTTTTTTCATTGAAGTGGCGGCTGTCGATGCAAGGTGCGGTACTGTCCATCTTGTGCAGCACCCAGGTTTCTAATTTTTTTTGAACCGCTGAGCTAGCAGATGCCTTCTCTGGCTACACAGCGGGYACAGTTTTCCAGTCATCGTATCTGTTCCTCGTATCCCCCCCCTATCTGATGGTCACTTTGGATGGCACAGATTCCGCTGCAACACCTTTCCCTCACTGCCGCTCAGCGGGCTTCAATCACAGCCATCTATGCGAGCCGTCAGGAAACCAGGCTGGCTTTCAACCCCGATTCCAAGGAACAACAAGAGCATGCGGCTGACGTCCTGCAACAAAACGGCCTTGATCGAAAGGCGCGAGGTTGCTTGGAAAATCGATGGAATGTAACATGGTCAACGGCATGGAAACTTCATAAGGCGAGAGACACGCGCCGACGATATTTGTTTCAGTGGTATTGTAGTTTGGAATGATATATTGTTTTCGCATCTCAGTCCCTCCCTTTCAGTTCTGCTGGCTACGATACAGCGTCCAGGAATGCCACAGAGCATAAGAAGCAAGACACACCCAACAAGAACAGTCAGCGTGCCTGGGTCCGAAGAAATCCGTACGATTTCACAGGCTGCCTTGCCCATGCACATGTTGTGGAACGGGACAGCGACGGGGCAATCAGCTCCATTGCCGGATACCTCATCCATAATGAGCTGTGCCAAAATTCAGTCATGAAGCGCCTTCCGGCAATCCCGCTCCATCCACATGTGTATGAGGTCGCAATTGCGCAGCTCGATGCCGGAGGAAGGTATGGATGCATTCACTCAAATCTACTGCGCAGCACTGAAGAATCTTAACTCTAGTCTAGCTTCGGTCCAGTCAATGAACTTGCAGATGATCGAGAAATCCATGTATCGTGACATGGAGACATACAACCCAGCCTCGGCGAACTATCGCTATACATTTCGTACCAGTGATGCCAGCACACTCTACCGTATGTA
>CEMM01321041.1:0-13374 GCA_900068975.1 Hygrocybe conica | reverse complement strand
GCGATGGAAGCAAGGTTCAATGCTGCAGAATTGGAGGTCAAAGCAAACCAGAGCGACCGTGACGAACTCACGAGGAAATGGCACTCTGCTTATGATGATATCCGCAAAGCCCGGCAGACTCTCGCTGAGAAGCCAACACCATCCCCCGCCCACTCGAATTTGTCTCACCTCGAACATTTCCAGACTGAATACGAAAATATTGCTCGAGACGTTGACGCCATTATTGGATGGTCACACCCCACGGCAACACAACGCGAACAGTTGCAACAACAGAGTGGGATAGCGAGTCGGTCAACAATCGAGCTGAAGCATGCCATGTTCTGGATGGACGACACCCATGGACTCGCCGATTACAAGTTGCGTCGGTCGAAGTGGGTGAATCTGGATATCCGACGTTTCCCCAGAGAATTCGAGGTCGCACTTAGGACCATGAATGACGCCATCTTCGCCCGCTTCAATTCAGTTTATTCCGATGATGACTATCGCTTGGTCACCGAACTCATCCGCAACTTGCCATCATCCGTGACAACGGTTTTTGTAGACGATTCTCACCGTCTACCTGCGATTCAGCGAGACACCCCGCTGTTCATCATCGGGGGCCGTGCACCCACGCTCGAGACTTTTCTTCTCGACAACCAAACACAGTTGGCAAGCACCCGCCGCACGCACATATTCACTGACGTTCAGCCCCGCGATACTATCAATCCTGGACAGCTTCGCCTCTTCCGTGGTTCCAAGATCGCAGTTTCATTTTTCGGCCCACCATCTGGCAACCTTGTTCTGAAGCTTATCCATTCATCTCCGGATGCTGATGGGCAACTCGGGATCACGGAATTTCACACATTACACACAGCCGTATTCCCTGTACCCTCCTCATTCACTGCAACAGACATCACTCTCTTCCCAAGTCTTTCCGAGAGCCTATTCTTTTTTCCGAACATAAGGAATCACCTGATCATCAAGGGTCATCGGGAAGTATACATGGTTCGAGATATACGATTGCAAGACGAGGCGGGAAACGATTACAATGGAACCTCTCTGGACCCTGGTCACTGAACCATTGGTCATGCCTGGTCGCTCGTGCTGTTTGTCGCCTCAGGTCTGATTCGCTATCGTATGAATTGTTTTTGCTATCGTATGATTGGTTGCTGAACATTCGTTCTGTGGTTTCTCCCTCGTCGTCTTATGCACCGTAAGATCCAACGCTTTGACTATTTGTTTACACCCCAACTTCCTGCGTTGATGTCACTCTAGCCCTGTACTACTCTCGCTTATTCTCATTTATCTTTGCAAGCCATTTATTTCGGGCCGATTCCTCGACAGCGCACGTCTCAGAGATTTTACTTCGATAGCTGTAACACAACAAACAAATACTACACGCCATGGTCTCCACGAACCAATAATACATGCCATGCTCACCTCATGCCGCTGGTGTCTTTATTCGCTTCTTGAACATTACCTCGGCAGACTGATGAGGCAGGCATATTCCTGCAAACCACACATTCGCCGGTCGAACACCCTCCATCTCGAACTTGACATCATACGAATGCACGACGTAAGCCAACATCGTCTTGAGTTCGTTCACAGCAAAGAATCGTCCCGGGCTGCATGTATGCACGAGATCAGCGACCGGGCCATGCCAATTATGATATGATAAGGTAGAGCCACGCACCAGGCATGTCTTCCGTATCCCCAAGGGAGGAACTCGGGCGACGATGTGACCAATTGTTGCTTCATGTCGCCAGCGTTGTTCTCTCGGACTCGAGACGATCGATAAGGGTTAAACGTAAACGGATCCGGCCAAATGGATTCGTCGTGGTGTATAGCGTACATCGGGACGACAACCATCGTGCCAGCTGGTACGACCATGCCATTAGAGAATGTGAAGTCTTTTAGGGCGACTCGACTCATCGTCGCTGCAATGAAGCATAGATCAGACGTTGTTCTTCGTTGTACGAAACAAGGTAATAGATTGCGCACAGGTGGCCATTCCGTTGACACGTTGGGACTCTCGGAGAAAGCTATCCACTTTGATCATCCGATCGAGAGAGGTCTTGGTCCATCCGTCCTCTTTGATGATGGCGTCAACCTCTTCACGAAGGATGGCGGCGTACTCGGGTGCAGCGGCGAGATGATACAACGCATGCGCAAAGTTCTAAATCACCATTCAGTGGAGTGGAAAGTCCAGGCAACATGAAAGCTTGTCTCACGATTGAGGTGGTATGGATTGCAGCAAAGTTGACGCAGAGAATACGCAACACCAGGTCATCCACTGTGCGCCGAGCAGGGGCCGCCTTGTCCATGAGCCACGAGGTCATGTCATTCTGAACAAGGAACCAATCATGAATATAAGGAATTGTTGATTGGGCAATGGTAATTACTGGTTTGCCAGGCCAATCGCTTCCATGCTTGTCTTCCATCTCAAGACGTTCTTTGAGCATATTCTCAGTAAGGTGATAGAGTCGTTTCCGATATGAGTCCCACTTGGAGACAAGCCAGCCAACAATGCTGATGGTGGTCGGGATCAATGCAGGTCATAGAGGAAAGATGGCTCACGGTCTCAGGAAGCGAGGAAGAGAACGAAGGATGTTTGCGGTAACCATCACGTCCTTGGTAAAATTCGTGTTTATCTCCAAATACTCTGGGTTACGACCTGCAGAATGCTTCTCGTGAGCATTGAAGAAGCTAGCTGAGAGGGACACCACCTACACAATGGGAGGCCAACAAGAATCCTGTTTGTTGTGCGGCAGATAACAGACAAAATCAAAGGCATGGCACGGATTGCTTTCCATTCTGTTCAAAGACGTGACTATCAGCGACCGCATCCCATTGCAGAAAAACATCACCAGTACCGCATCCTGTGAGAGAAAGATTTGCTTCAAAGGATTGCTGCACCTCGTCGAACATGTCTGGGAAACAAGCCGCCAGATTTCGAGGAAGTATATGGCGTATCACTCCGACGTGATATTTATCGTCGCAGGCGTCCTGACCGAATGTGTACTGGGTCTGAAGGATCTGAAAAACCAAAAAGGTCAAAAATGTTCAATCGTCCGCAGCGCAACAGAGGAGACTTCACCTCATCGGTTGATGCTGAGATGCTAAGTTCGTTGTCATTTGCTGTCCGAAGTTCCTCGATAAATTGTGGACCAGAGCAATAGACGAGCCAGTCACGCAGAAGAGGAACTCGAAAGATGCCATCGGGGTACTGCACCATACGCAGACAGGGAGATATAGCATAATGATGGTGCATTTTATAGGAACGAAGCTGACCTTTTTGTAGCCTTCGATTATCACTTCCCTGCTCCTTAGAAAGTATCTAAGAACTCCAAGATAAGACGTCAGACGGCTGGAGTGCCCGATTACAGGGATACTGTCGAGCTGTGACCCGTGTGAAGGCGGATTCTGGAGGACACTGGCAGGCCATACGCAATCCGACTCACCTTGTTCGGCACAGATGATCTTGCCAGTACATAGAGGAAAATGATGCCACATAGAAGGAGAACTTGAACATCGGCCATGCCAATCTGCTGAACTTGCTCCTGTTTGCCGGTTTGGAACGATGTCGACTGTGAGAGAAAACAGACGGAATGTCGGCCGTCTATCCTCCGTTTGGCTTTTTATGCCTCACGGCCTTCCCACGATTGTCCTTTGATTACCGTTCAAGACCTTCACGACGGAGTTGTTGGCGTGCAAGCACATCTGTTAGTTCAAGGCCCTGTCATTGGTCTTGGATACAGCAGCAGCAATGAAGAGTGTAGCAGTGACCCCAAAATCAGCCAGTCAGGAGGATTTTCGCCTGGAAAATTTTCTGCTAGCTTCATCAAATGCCATCGAACAACACAGACGACTTATAATACTTGATTTAGCAGTCACGGTGACTCGGACGGTGTGGCGGTGATTGCCATTTTTGGCAGTGCAACGAGGTCAACTCTCGATTTGTTGGATTTGTTGGATATCCTGTTCTTATTTCTGTACAGGGGGATTCACATCTGTCTCGGATCTGCAAAGCCACCAGCCTTCGCCCTGCACAAGTCCCCGATTCTTTGGGAGCAAAGCTGGCAGAAATACCTCGATGAAGTTGTACGTCAATAATCCCAAATCCATCGAAAAACTCGTTGTTCTCAAGTCGACGCCCGACTCGGCCATACGGGAAGCCTTCAAGCTCTCCCACGGCACTCTTTGCGAACTGCAACGCCGTCTTTTCAACTTCGCCGCCGAACGATGTGCGGAAGACGATTTTGACCGCAAATGGCGTGCAGCTGGCCCCGAGGCGCAGGAGAAATGCTATTTCACTGCGATGAAACGTATTGGGGACGCACCACGCATGGAAGTCCAACGAGAGTATGTCAACTCGACAGCACCGGCACCGTGGGTTGACATCTTCTACAGGTTTGCTCCAGAGATCACCCTTCGCAATTTTCGGGCGAACAATGGGTGGGGCTATCTTGACCTCTTGCGATCGCTCCTCGTTGTTAACGAATACATCTGCATCCCGCACCCCGTTCTCGATGCTGCACTTGGGTTTGAAAGCCCATTTGACACCGGCGATTCGATTCCCACAGAGCGGGATCGCCTCGTGCACAAAGCGTACATGCTTTTTTGTGCTCGCGGCTTTTTTTCGTACCTCACTTCTGTTTCTTTTTTTTTCAGGTCGACATGGTGCGGTGCACGTTCATGTCCATGGCTGTCTGGTTCACGCTTTGTTCGTTCTACAACGTCTCAGGGGATTTCACGTTCCTGCCAGAAGCACCAGCGCAAAACAGCAGCGACTCCGCTCAGGAAGCCAACAAGAAGGAAAAACAAGTCGTCCCGAATCAGGTCAAGTCCATCTGCGGAAACTGCAAGAAACGAGCGTCCGATTTTCCTGATCGCACGTTCAAGTCATGCGCTAAATGCAGAGATACTCCAAACAGCGTCATGTATTGCGGCCGGTAAGCGACGTGCGCCCCGTGATTTCGACATCACAAAGGAGCTCACGTATACCTCCCACCAGGGAATGCCAAGTCAACGACTGGAAAAACGGCGACCCACCTCACAAGACGGTATGCGGGACAACAAAACCCCGTTCCACAGCCCTGCTAAAGCAAATCGCCATGCTCGAAAAGCACCCATCGGCCGACTACTTCTATTCCCTGGTGTGTTCTATGCCATATTCTACACTGCTCCGTCCTGACGTCCTCGTCGCACTGCTTTAAATTCCCTACGGCATATAGACGGAGTGATTCCTAATTCTGCCCATCATCCTCACTCATTCCCGCCCCCCCCGTTAGCGCTCCCCCACTTGGAATTTTCTCAAGAACCGCTCCCGTCTTTGCCCAACTCGGATTCTGCTAATGTAGCTTCAACTCACCCACCTATCCCACCCTCGCCGCCCCCACTTAAAATCTACGCCCCCAGCTTGTTTCGTCCTGCATCATCCACCAGCTGGCTTCAAGTTGTTCCTCGTCTTCTGCTTATTTGTAGAGCTCGACGGTGTCGACCTCCATGCTTTTTTCGGAACACTGTACTTCTCCCTCCCTTCACGACCCTCTGCGACAGCCGAAACACGAGTGGCGTAGTCAGCATTTGCTCTCCTTTGTCGGCTTGTGATGTCCTCGGCGGTGGTCTGTTGGTCGTCGTGTTGTTGTTTGAACACAAACTTTCATTTCGTGCTACATCCCGAAGGTGCAGCTTTCGCGGCTTCTTCTCGAAGATCGGCAAGTAATTTTGAAATCTGTTCGACGCCGGAGGAAGCCCGACGCGCTTGGGAAGCCACCAACATTGAGTTAGGATCAAAATCACGATCCGTTTCTTCCGTCGTTGTCTTCTCCTTTTCTGTTTTCTCGTCGCCAGATTCGTCGTCATCGATATGAAGATCCTCCGCACCGTCTGAGGACACATCTATCCACCCATCGCTGTCTGTGTCGATGGAGGATTCAGAAGCTTCCTCCCAGTCTTGCCATCCTGCGTCAGGTGCCGAACCGTTCTCTTGATCAGCTCTTCGAAGATGGTTTTCGAGCAGCTATTCAGGCGTCACTTAATAACTCGCCTGCACTTCAACTAACTTTGCGACGCACCAGAAGAGAATCGATGCCCGTAGAAAATTCGCTTTGACCAAAAGACGGTAGAAGAGCGCCAGAGGCTGCGGCATTGTTTCAAGTTGGAACTCACTGGCGTGATCTGTACTAGTCGCTTGACCTTCGTTGAATGCGTGTCCACTCCAGGTGTGCTTTTTCATCTGTCAATACATGAAGGTTCGGTGATAGTTCGCTGTTTTAAGTGAATCGTCATCTCCAGCAATTATTTCTCTGCGATGTTAAATGTCTGATGTTGGGGAAATTCTGAGAGTTGGGGGACGGCCTTGTGCTGTTGTGACTGCTGATTTTTATCGCACATTGTAGGGGGTTGCCATGGGGCCCAAGATTGCTGTACTAAGTCACATTCCACCATCATGACCTCGACGACAACGACAGTTTTCGATGTCGTGTTACGGCTATTCTTCGCGACACTGATTATGACCGTACACACAGAACCAACAATAACTCAAGGAATTCAGCTCATGTCCGTTGAAGATGTGCGATTTCCTTTGACTGTCTCTCAATGCAAGCCAGTCGTCATTTACTACAGCATCAACCCTGGGCCTGTGCCATTTTCATTGGGGTTCTACAAGGGAGACGTGCGCATCCTCGCCCTTGAAATCCCGACAGGTACCGGCTATCTCGAATGGATCTGCAACATTCCAGCCGGCTATGACTTCACCATTGCGGTTAGCAGCGCGAACGGCCGATATTACATCGTCCAACCTGGCTTGTCGTCCTCTTGCCTGCGGAACATCACGACTACATATGAATATGCAAGTTACAGGACGACTGCCTTCGAATCATACACTAGACATCCTCCCGCCCTGAGTTCATTTTCTATTATTGAAAAACTCATGGCCGAGTAGGTTTGCGTTCCTATCAGCCCAATTATATCAGGATCCAAGACTCACCGAATATCATTCGACAGGACTGTTCCTTATACTTTGGGCTCCTTCCCTACCATCACTGTCAAGTACGAGTTCTCCTGTGCACTAGAATCTTCTCATCGATTTTCACAGTCCCGAGTTGGCCATCTCGTTAACAACATCCACTGCGTTATCCTCAGAATCTGTAACAGCGCCTTTGATGCCTTTACGTAAATCCGGAACGCTCGCTATCGCGGGCGGTATCGTTGGCGGCGTTATCGTCATGACGATAACTGCCATCATATTCGCAGTTCTGTGGAGGCGCAGGAACTCTCAGTTGCACGCGACCGATAATGGGGCTATGATAGGCACGACTGTGCTTCGTATCCCTCACGCTCACTCTGTACTAAATCTGTCCAGCGCCCGTGAGTTGACTGGGTCGATCGGCGAAAAGAATTTCACAAATTTGTCCGCAGATTGGGATCCCACCCCCCTTATTCTTTCAAATACTGGTGATCAGCAATCGAATACTCCATCCCCGTCCAATCTGGCAGTGGCTTCGGACACCGTATCGCGTTTATATCCGAACATCGACCAACGTGAGATGCTTGTGACCACCATACCTCTAGTACTGACATGACATCCGCTTTATTTGTGTCTTCGCCAGTCGTCATGCCGCAGAACACCTTCGTGGTGACCCTGGATTCCTTCTCCCAGCTGAACCCAGAAGAGAGGCTCACCTTTGTATCAGCACTCAGCACGTTGATGGCACTAGAAAACCCGGGCCCAGCTGGTGCAAGGAGGGCGGATTGACCACCACCTTATAGTGACTAGCCCTTGCATGGGTATATCATAGCCATACCCATATATGTAGGAGCCATTTCTTGATGGCGGTGATGCTGTATTATATGCTCTCTTCCCTTCGACAATGAAGACGGCTACGCTTTTCGCTGTGGCGATATTCCTCGCATCACCGGTCGTGACTGGGCCCACCGAGTCGCCGCCGACACAAGGTGTTCAGATCCGCTCCAGCCCTTTCGATGTCCGACTCCCCTTGAGTGTATTTCAATGCGAACCATTTCTCATTTACTACGACCTGAGCCGCGGTCGGGGCCTCTCGATCCCAGTTGACATTCTTGGAGACTCGGACCTTACCGACGTTTGGAGCCAGAATCTCATCAAATTCCTCATCCCTAGCGGTGTCGGTTACTTGGAGTGGATATGCAACATTCCAGCAGGTTGGGGCTTCATGGCCAGAGGCGAATTTGAACATTATTTCGTTGTTCAACCCGGTTCATCTTCATCCTGCTTGCACAACGTCACCACTACGTATTCCTACGTAGCTTATTCAACGACGGGTTTCGAATCCTACACCAGACATCTTCCCAGTGGTTCACCTCTGTCTCAGGCTCATGCCCCACCATTTCCCACTGGCAGCATCACTGTTTTCCCAACCGGATCCTTCGCCACTATAACTGCCAAGTGAGCGAGATCTTCTGTGGAATAGTCGAATCCACAAAACCTTCTCACTTCCATTGCACAGCCCGGAGTTTGTGATCGCATTAACAACGTTCTCCACTGCACTCTCTATCGCGGCATCTTCTACGCCGTTGCATCCTTCATCGGCGCCTTCACCCACTTCACACACATTCTCAAAGACGCCTGCCATTGTGGGCAGCACCATCGGCGGAGCCGTCATCGTCCTTACGTTCATTGTGATATTCGTCCATCTGCGAAAGGCCAAGACTTCCCAACTGGAACCGATTGACCGAACTGCAATCCCAGGACGCATCGAGCCATGGGTCCCAATGACAGACCAATCGACACCCACCATCGAGTTCTCAAAACATATTGGAACGTCAACTAGGACGCCTTCGAGGCACAAACCGGTCATCGCATCCCGTGATCGTCAGCCCACCATACCAATTCACGAGTCTGTGAATCCCGGATCTAACCTAGCAGACGCTTTGAACGCTGTGTCACGCTTGCGTCCAAACGCCGAACAACAAGACATTCTTGTGACCTCCCTGAACGTCTCTACCGCACCATCCATTTCCCTTCCCACAGTACCTCAGATGCAGCCTACCGCCGCACTACCACAGGACGGTCCATCACAACTCATGGATGCACTGAATTCCTTCTGCCGGCTGACCCCAGAAGAGAAGCACACAGTTGTTTCAATGCTTAGCACTTTAATGACGACGGACGCCTCCGCTGGTTTGAGGACTCGGAGAGGGGATTCCATTGCACGTGCTCCACCCCCATACAGTGACTAGTTACCAGTTGATGGTCGTAGGATTGAAGCTATTCGGGCAGCAAGTAGCTGTATGATACGCCATAATACCTGGACTCGGAATGCTGTCGCGTATTATTGATCCCCTCACTGTCCCTCACCCGCCACGACGACACATAGGACAATGGCGCTGACATTCCTCACAAGGGCAATATTCCTGGCGAGACTCGTCGCAATCATTCTCGCACAGCCGCCAGCACAAGGGATCCAGCTCGGGAATCCTGAGAGCAATTTCCAATTTCCATTGGCCGTCTCTCAGTGCGAGCCAATTCTCATCTGGTACAACAGGACAACCTTAACACGAAATATCGTCATATACTTCTTCCCGCCAGAAGCAGCCGACTCGGAGCTGAGCCTACAATTCTTCCAAATCATCGCCCCCTTCGGTAGTGGCTACATCGAGTGGATCTGCAACATTCCCGCAGGCTACGCCTTCGTTGCGAGCTATTTGTATGCACACTACATCGTCGTGCAACCTGGCACGTTGTCGTCCTGCCTGCGCAATATCACCACAAAATATGAGTATGTTGTGTATGCCACGTCAAATTTCCAGTCCTACACTGCGCATCCTCCAAACACCACCAGGCCCATTATCCGGTCAGATCATCTCGCCAAGTATGTTTGTTTTCGTCTTCAACAGGCTCACCAAAGCTTACCATCACCCAGTTCGACTGTTCCTTTCATCACCGGAGACCTTACCACAATTACTGTCAAGTACGAACTCTTTGTGAACCTCGAATGCTCCTTACTTCTCCTTTCTGCAGTCCAGACTTGGTGATCGCGTCGACTACCACACAGTCTACAAGTACCCGGACACCATCTTCGGTCGTCACCTCAAGAACACGGTCTAGCATGGCGACGGCATCTTTGTCATCGGTAACGTCCTCGCACAAACCGAATGTGCCTGCCACTGCAGGCGGCATCGTCGGCAGTGTTATCATTGTGGCCATCGCATTAAGCGTATTCATCTTCATGCGGCGGCGCAAAACATCCCAAGAAGTAGCCGACCGTCCCGCAGCAGCATCGGAACCATTCCGTTTGGTTTGGATGGCCAGCCAAACAGCTGAAACCGCAAGACAACGAACATATGTGGCGAATGAAGGTATGTCGACCCTTTGTTTTTGCAATGCGGAAATGCACAATATCCCAAGAAATGGCTGACCACCATATGTCAGCATTGGAACCCTTCGGTTGCATGCCCAGCCAACCTATGCCTGCGACCAAGACCGGAGGTAGGTTGGCTCCATTCTCGTCTCCACACATTCTCAATGCTTCGCTTATACAGATTCTCCGACACGTGGAAATATGGACTTGGCTCATGCTGAAGGCGGTGGCCCTAGACTCCCCAGAACCACCAAGCGAAATCCCATTGTCCTACCGCATGCCCTGCCGATATCCCCTCCTCCTGCTCCTGGATCCCCGAATCCTCAGTCCAATCTTGCCGCAGCTCTGGACACTGTGTCGCACATACAGCCAACCGCTCCTGAACAGGAAGCGCTCATATCATCCCTCCCCCTCTCACCCGACGCGAACCCATCGATGCCAATAAGACAGACTGATACATCGAGGGCAGAGATCCAGACCGAGATGCGGAGTTCCTATTTAATAGCTGCTCTTAACATTATCTCTCAAATGACTGCAGCGGAAAGGAACACACTTGCCCTGGTTCTAAACAGCACGACGACGCCGGGATACTCAACTGGTTAGGGAGGACCTTGCTGTGAAGGGACCCACCCGCTTACGATATTCAGCCGGATTCTTGCTCTCTCGAGAATGAATATACCTCTGCTGCATCTTGCTACCGTATACCTTCTCATAATGTTACTCTCCGTACGAATGCACGACATAAGCCAACATCTTCTTGAGTTTGTTCACAGCGAATAATCGTCCCGGGCTGTATGGACGCACGAGATCAGTGATGGAAGTCAGGGCAACGTCACACACCTCCGTATCCCCAATGAAGGAACTCGGGTGACGATGTGACTTGTTGTTTGACATCGTCAGCATCCTTCTCTCGCACTCGAGATGATAGATCAGAGTCAAATGTAAATTAAACGGATCCGGTCAAATAGATTCGTCGTGGTGTATCATGATGGCGTACATTGGAACGGCGACCGTCGTGCCAGCCGGTATCGGTGGGGTTCGATGCGATTTTTGTCTGAAGATGACGATGAAGCTCTCCTGCTGAATCGATGCTGATTGTGCGCTTGTGCAACGTGCAACACCGGCACTCCAGAAACACAGTACGTGAAAATGTTCAGCTCGAGCTCGCATCGCTGAGGGCTTGTACCTGTCTGCTTCCTGAGCACAGTGTCTGCGTCGTCAACTGAATCTTTGAAGGCAATTTTGAAAGTAATCTTTGAGCAACCAAAGTAATTAAGCGATCGAGATTTCAGATCCGGGTCGGGATGTGTGACGTACTCGATGTCTTTGTGGACGATTGGCGCCAGAAAACTGCGAGAAAGAACACCGAAAGACGCACTGTTATCCATTTTCACTTCCACTTGTGTACGTATACCATGCTGTGATATCGGATGACTCGTCGAGATTATAGAAACCGCAGTTGATGCATCAGGTCTTGGATCAAGAGAGCGCTACAACACAAGGGGATTACAGTACCGCCCAGAAGCATCATCGTCAGCATTTTGATCGTGCCTCGCAAACGGAGCCACTCGGACGTTGTGGTTTCTGCATTTGCAAGCAAGATACACCCGACTCTGATATCGCCGATGTCTTTGATCATGACCTAGGCAGACTAGATAGACCCTTTTAGGCATGCGAAATTCCCAGAATCGTCCTTGGCTGTGTGCATGAGATGAGCGACGGGGGCGACGACGAGACCAATTGTTGCTTGGCATTTGCATGTATCCCAAATGGATCATTCCTCGATTTCGTGGTTTCTCTTGCCTACGGTGCATTGGACGGCAACCGTCGTRMCCGCCGGCGTTTCGATGYCAGTGCAAATARCAACTTGATGTGGCGACTTGACTCACTGCRAAGGAGAAGGGTTCGGCTGTTGTTACCTGTACATGTACAAAACAAGGGTTGTCCTGGGGGGATTGCTATTTGAATTCAATTGAACAGCTGTGCCGAAATGCTGAAATCACGTGCACACTCGGACGTGTTGCTTCTCGGTCATCTCGCGGAACTGAGGCTGAGCGCGGGAGCTCGCATCTCCTGAGATCCAACGCTGAACACCTCCGGAGTCTGCCTTTTACGCCTTGGCTCTCCACGAAGTGTACGCGGCGTTAACGACGTCACACCGCAAAATCATCCTGTCTACCTCTGCGACTCTTATTTTCGTAGCTCTACCGAGCAAGTTGATGTGCAGACCCGACTCGCATCCTGTCCTGGCACAAGGCAGACTGTACCCTAACGACTCGGTGCCGGGAACGCCCACCACCGTTGGTTCGCAGCCTGCTGTGTCACACAGCCCTCGCGGAACATTACTGACGGGTTACTTGTGCTGATCCGAGTCGTGTTTATCTTTCGACAGTATAAAAAACCACTCTACCCACCTGTCACCTCCCACTCAGCTGCCCTCGAACCATCTCCTCATCATCCGCAACATACACCTTCCTGCATTACCCTTCCAGGTCCGGAACCAGGGTCTTCACTCACTCCAAATCGCACTTCTCGTTGGCCCTCATCGCGATAGCAAGCGACAAAAGCCTGTCCCCGAAATCTCACGGCTTCGCCGAATATGATTCTGACCACATTTTTAGGTCCGCCGATGCCACGGCTTTTGCAGCTGCATCATGCCACCCTGACCCACCCTACCGTGCAATTATGCCTCTGGAGCAGCCTCACCGGTCTTGCCGAGGCAGCTGCAGTCGAACAACCATCTCCCACCCCCAGAAATAAATCAACCGACGTCCTACTCCCCGTCTTCATCTCGTTCCTGCTCATTGTGTTTCTAGTCGCCGCCGTGTGGTGGGCCCGCCGCCGTGCTACCCCCCACATCGCAGGCCGAAGCACGCTCGTACCCCACACACCATCGCAACACCGTGACAGGCCTCTCTCGATCCCATTCCCCGTCCACCTCCGCATCACTCGCTCAGAGTTCATTCTCAGCATTGTCAACGCGCTCACCGCGACCGCGATCGTGAGGTCACGATCGCGGACACATTGGACCCATCCCGAAATCGTCCTCGCC
>CEMM01321011.1:1864-27954 GCA_900068975.1 Hygrocybe conica | reverse complement strand
CACTTCCTTCACCATCTTCACCACGCAAATCTGCATCCACTCCACTCTACCTTCATTTTTCGCCCCGAGCCCAAAGTTCTCCAGACACTTGTTCATGTCTCTTGAATTCATCTCAGGTGACGCCCAGACAGAGCTACCCACGGAAGTTCTGGTACTCGGCACCAGCTACCACCGCCACCATCACCGCTACAGTGACGAAGATACGGACAACTCGAAAATGTTGGTCGACGTCAAAGCAGGCAACATATGTGGACATCGTGGACAACCCGGAGGAGGACAATGGCAAGGCCGTTGTGGACGATACAGGTGACGACGCTGGCTAACACGCAAGCAGGCGATGCCAGGGAGAGCGGCGTAAGCCACGCCCGCGTGGTGACGGGAATAGGGCCGCCACGTTTTACTAGAATGAGTCCCCACGGGCCCACCAGGTGACGAGGATGTTGGGTTAGCAAGGACGCTAATATTGGCCGGGCAAGTGGTACCCCGACCACTCATCCTCCCAACTACGTTTCCGCCTTTTCGACTACTCACCTGCGTTGACGAGCTTTGCGCACCACGAAATCGACAGGCTCAGCTCACTAGCACAAGCACACAACCCCACAAACGCCGGGTCTTTCTATTGGGCTGGGCCGTACGACGGCGGGGGGAAGGGAGCAAGCTGCGGGATGGTTCGGGTGGGCATCATGTTACATTTGTCGGGAGGACCCGTGTCTCTGTGTCATGCATATGTTCCTTCTAACTTCATATATATGTTCTGTCTGTCACACATTGGCGAGGATGCAGATGCCGTTCAAGTTGCTGAGAATCTGGCGCACGAAATATTTATCCCTATGGCAGACAAGATATGATGTGACACCGACTTAAAAGAATGGCAAGTTTTCAGGGGGATGCAAAAAGCATCACGGTTGTAGCAATGCTCGCACGTGAACTAGCTACGCGTAGCTATGACCTGGCGCTGACGTGAAAGACTGGCAAATATGGCCAAGCATCCTTAGTATGACCGAATGTCTCTTTTCAACATTGGGCAGGTTGAAAGTAGCGGTTGATAAATGACATGCTAGTTAGGTTGACCGTATCAACCTGGTCTTCACCTCACTCTAGGGGGAAAGTCGATTTCAAACCTAAAATTCATTCATTTCCAACCTGGGTGGCCCTCACAGTGGACGGTCTACAATGTCCCCGTTGAACTATATTTTCCTGTTGTCTCTCTTACAATGCAATATGCCTGTTCAGGTTCACAGTCTGTTCACCTTGAAACCTGATTCAACAAATAAAACTGCAAAGATCACCTTTGACCGCAAGCACGGTTAACGCCAACTCAGTTCGAGTTGGCATTTGCCCTCTAGTTGTGTGACGGCCAATCAAATTGTATCTTAGTGTAATTCGGTTGACAAAGAAGGACAGCATACCAAGAACGAGCAGGAAAAGAGACCCCAAGGAACCAAAGTAATCGAGATGCAGGTGTCGGATAAATGGAACGACAGCTGACGCGGATTGCATACGGTGGCCCACGTCGTTGCTATGCAAATTCACCCGACAGGCGACGTTCAACCACGATCTGCAGCTTCAGAATATGTTCATGAACCTCGGATCTTCACCCCTTTCGTGGTGGGATTTCATATCGAAAAATTTAGAGATTCTTAGTATTCTCGAGCTCATCGATGCGCGTATGATCGACCCTGACCCGAGACGCCATCTTCATCATGGTTCGGGGATTCGGGGTTGCAAAACATGACATCGTGGGAAGAGCTTTCTTCGAGCGCAAGCGCTTCGAGTCTTGACTAGCTTGACTATCCGAATCTTGCTGAATGCCGATGGAAGGCGCACTCAAGCTTTTGGCACACTCTGTTAGGCTGAACTACATGCATGGACAGCGTCGAGGGCGGGGGCAGATTGACGGTGGGGCATCATATCATGATAACGCCCAGCACCATCAGTATGAGGTACGTCCAAAATTTCTACATTGCGGCCGTAGGGTACCTGTCAACACATGACAGCTTGGCGCTGTACAGCAAACTGAGCTGCCGATATAATGCGATCGTTCTGGGGCCCCAGAATGGCGTGATCTTCCGCGATTCGCGATCCTTCCTCCAATGGCTGAGGTATGGACCCCAAAAGCATAAGGTACTGTACCTCAGCACATTGCTACGCTTGCACTGACAGCGGCGGTAGCAACAACTCGGCGAGAGCATCTCCCCGGTACAAGCTCAGGGCACTGCGTGTTCTACTATTTCAAACAATCCCTTGACACATCGAGCGGAAAATGCAAGCCTCTGGATATATAAAGCCGTGACCACCGATCAAGCACCTCAGAAAACCCAGCCGATTTGCAGAACCTGCCAGCATGTCCTCAGCAGAACGCAGCGTCCCCGGCCAAGTCATCCCGAATGGCTTCTATAACTTCAAGTTCGGACCCAACACTGACCCTGGCGGCATGTATCTGACGGCGGGACCCCCCAATTCTCAAGCTACAGCTGCTGCCTTGCGCCCTTATCCAGACAAGACCCAGGAGGTGCGAGTGCATAAGCTCCGTTCATGTCCATAGCCACTCATTCAGCGACGGACCAGTTTCATGTCATCTACGACTCGAGCACAGGAGCATACCACTTGATGACGGACGGCCAACATGGCGTGTGCTACCGAAATCATGATCCTGTGCTTGGTCAGGCCGTCATCACCAGCAATGGACCACCCCACGAATTCACGTTCGTAAAGGTTGCACATGCCGCTGAAGAAAAGGAAGAGGGCAGCAGTAGACTCGGGCTCTACAGGTCAGTAAAAACTCTTCAAAACAGTGTTCGCATCATCGATTCTACTACCTAATAGCATCAACGTGTTTGGAGGACCCCTTCCGCTGCTCGGCGTTGGTCTTGCACCAGAGCCGATCATTCCTACTCCCGTCAGTCTCACTTCTTGTCCTTACCATCGCAACTTGACCTGACGTGTTTGCCACTCCTTACAGCTTCAACTTGTATATGCCGACGACGGAATTACAGTCTGGCAACTTTTCATGGCTGCTCCAGGAGAAGACAAGGAGGTCCGATGAAGAATAGACTTCATCACTTCTCATGATGTCCTGTCGTATTGCTGCTGTGTGTACATTTACGAGATACTGTCCCTCAGCACATGGCTATGCTCGAACCGCCTAACAGCGGCGGTAGTAACAACTCAGCGAGAGCATCTCCTTGGTACGATCTCAGTGCACTGCCGTGTTCTGCCATTTTCAAAGCAATCCCTCGACGTAGCGAGGGGTCGCTAAAGATCGAGGGAGTATAGTAACATTGCCATTGGTGGGAGGAGGGTGGTGACCGTACCAATAGGGAGTTGGAAGGAGTCCGGATCCGATGTGATGGCTTGGAACGACCAGTAACGACCAGTCGAACGTGATGGGCAGCAGCCAAAGCCACAGCGCGCCGATCCCTTGTCCGATCAAGTTGATAACGCCTTCTCCGTTCGTGAGGTCAATCGATGTGGTGGTACCAAACTCGACGATAAAGCAAAAGACAGCAAATAAATGGGAGTGTTGGGTTTAAGCATGACGACATTCTCTGTGACGATGGGGAGAGGAAATAGAGGCGAGGCCTTGATCATGTCGTGGGGTGAAGCCTGATTATTATAAATCCGGTAGGAATAAAAGAGCATACACGCAAGCAGCAGGATCCAAGAGTGTCGAGAAGCCAATCTATCAGTCTCGCCTGGAGAGGACACCATAGATTGATAAGTCAGGATTATGATAAGTCTTGAAGCTTGAAGAGGTGCAACTGGGGGGTGACGAGACAGTGCGGAGCGTGTCCTTGTTTTGGGGGGGTCGCTTGAAGATGTCGACGGTGAGGGGCCAGATGTGCAGGTTGGTGACGGTGAACAAGGATTGGGAGGTGGCAAGCTGTATATGTACATCAGATGGTGCAGATACCGATTACCGCTAAAATAAAAGCACCTTCACACCGGAATGCGCCGTCCTCGTCTGCTCGAGGGTCGCACACTCTATTTTTTCATCCAATGCAAAGCCGTGCATTGCAGGAATTGTATCAGATGCTCGTGAGCAGTATCCAAGGGGGCTTTCCATGCCGAAAACACGCTGCGGGCAATCGTGAGCGTTTCTACGCAGACTACAGTATGCTGTTACCTTGAATAAGGAAAACAGGCGCGGGGTGTCAGAACATGGCCAAGGACACGACATGGAAGCGTCGGCTCGAAATCATGGTGGGACAGACTTCAAGGAAGAAAACTCGGCTGTCTTTGCAGAATTATTGGACAGTTACTGAACCTGGGGCAGAATCCCGCCGAATCGGTGCCGGCCCAAGCGCAACGCAGGATCAGTGCTATTCCTCGAGCGGAAAACCGACACATGGGCGAATGATGACGACAGTGTGGGTTCGGCGAAATGTGAGGGACCGAAATCATCGTGCGCGCAAAAAAATAGAATAGCAGAGACGTGCTTGAGGGAGGAGCGCTCAAGGAGCAGTTGGAATCGAAGCGCAGACACAGAAGGAGCAAGATCCGAGGATATCGAGAGGCCAATCTGTTGGTCTCGAAACGTTTGCCAAGGGTCGCCGCGTCGTACGCTGAAGAACGCAGAACAAGCTAATCAAGTCTTCTGTTAGTGTGCCCATGACCGTGACGCGGAAGCTGGAAGGACGATAGACGGGTCAGGGCACCGGAGAATTCAGAGGTTAAAAGATGACCGCGACCAGCTCCTTCGAATTCTGCTTGCAAAGGGACAAAGTCAGATCGGCAACGTCCGCCGGCGGCCGATGCTTGCAATTCTGCGGTGAAGGTGTGTGAATCTCCAAAGTTCAAACGATTGCCCTCTTCATCACTTACCGGTACTCTCGAGATCTCCCAGATGGAAGTCCAAGACGTTCCCTGTCGACAAAAACAAAGATTATTCCAACAGTTCAAATCGTTCCGTCTCGATCTACTACCAGCTTGTTTCGTCTGCCATGGCCTTCCTGAAGACCATGAAGGCGACTCATGCCGATTCATCAGTGAGCCGTATTCTCAATTTCTTCGAACTACCATACTTTACGCTCACGCTCCATCAAGATCACCGGATCGTTGAACCTGTGCGTGACAATTCTGAGCGGTCGCAGGGGACATTCAAGATATCATTCGATTTTCGTGAGCGCGTCGAAATTCACGCCCACCCTCCTCAAGTTTTCAATCGGATCGCGACACCAGATGTCATTCTCGCTCAAATGGTACATTTCCGTCGGTACATATTCTCGTTTTTTGGAGCGATGACAGCTTTCCTCCAGAGAGCTTGTGCACAACGCCTCCTTCCCATTCTTTTGCAGGAAGCGGATCACGTCTGACACCCACAAGTGATTCGCCGCCATCGAGAGGTTGGAATGAGAGCCGTTTGTGGTGAGTCGAACGAAGTCTTACCCGCCGATAATTCACAGCACGCTCACCTGCCGTCTTCCAAAGATATTTGTCGCACGTCAATCTTCGCTCTGACGTGGTTTTGTACCACCTGTGGGCGTGAAATTTGTTCTCAATGCAAGGAAAACGAGTCTCCGGTTGGCATGCATTTTTATTCTTTGCCAGTCGTCCTCTAATATATTGTCGTTAGACGAATCCATGCCAATCGCATGGCCGAGCTATGTTGTGTCCGACTACGCGATTCAAGGACGCTGAACTTCATGACGCGATTGAACGTATGATGGCTCTCAAGCCAACGTTGTCGTTGCCGGACGTAAGAATACCATGAGCTATCGTTCCGGATCTGACGTTGATCTACATTCAGGACCAGCCAGTCCCCGAAGGTGATAGCAAGCGTGCCATCCTATCTATGTCCGTCGCACGCCTAGACGAGTCCCTGTTCGAACGCGCCATGGCCAAGGGCGAGCCGGTGATTGTGAAAGATCTTCAACACCAATTTCAGGGCAACTGGGGTCCCGAATATTTTGTGCAACGGTTTGGATCCCAGACGGTCGCCGTTGTTGATTGTATGACGGAGCAGCAACGACAATCTACTGTCGCGAAATTCTTCAGGACTTTTATTTGTCCTGATCAACAGCAAGGTAAAATTCTCAAATTGAAGGTACGATGGCCAGATTGCCCTTTGCATCGATCCCGTGTCAAGCTTCGAACAGGACTGGCCCCCGACGCGCCATTTTCGGGATGTATGCCCTGAGCTTTATTCCGCTTTCCTGTCGGGAGCCCCGTTCCCCGACTACGTCCGTCCTGACGGTATCCACAACCTAATTTCGCACTTTCCAAGAAACAGGGTCATTCCCGATCTCGGTATGCTCGCCCTCCCATTCCCAGCTGCACTCATCATCCTCACAACGAACGCAGGCCCGAAGATGTCCAGCGCCAACGGCAGCGCAAACAACAACTTTCTCCACGGCTCGACGCGACTCCACATCGACGTCGCCAGCTCGGCAAACATCATGCTATACGCGTCCGATCTCGAAGACGGACATTCGGGCTTTGCTCTATGGCACATCTTCCCAGCATCAACCACTCCTCGTCTCCGCGTATTCATGCAAACCGACCCTGCTGTGGGCTTTAACGAAGCTGGCGATCCCATCCACAACCACTCGACATACCTCACCCCACCGCTGTTACAGCTGTTGTTTGACAAATACGGTATCCGACCGTATACCATCCATCAGTACCCGGGTGAGGCTATCTTCATTCCAGCAGGCTGCGCCCACCAAGTACGATCTCCCTCTCGCTCTATTTTTCTCTACCGGACGCTGACTTGCCAATAACCAATGCAGGTCAGCAACAACACCAACACCATCCAAATCACATCCGACTTCCTCCGCACCGGGGACCACCTCACAGCTCACCGCCTCGCAGCCGAATTCCGAGCCCAAAGACTATCCCGAAACTGGCCCGAAGACGTGCTCCAACTCGACCTGACGATCTGGCACGCCTGGAATTCATTATCCCGGTTAAGAGACGCCTCGGCCTCCACCCCTCACGACCGCGAGCTCGCAAGGATGGAGGCGAAGCGGCAGAAACGACGAGCAAGGCGGCAGGCTGAGGCCATCCTGAAGCGACCGCAGAAGCAGGGACACAATTGCCGTTGTCCAGCGTGCCCCGATGAGGGGTATTTCAACAAGTCGGGCCTGATTTGCCATTTGTGAGTGCGGTTGTGCTTTGGATGTTTGACTCATGGATTCAGCGTTGTTTAGGGATACGAAACATGCTATCGTGATTGATAAGAAGAAGAAGAACGCACTGGTGAAGCTTGATCTCGAGGAGTTTCATGTAAGAATACGGGAGCGAATGGATATGTGAGGAAGCCATTGATTTCGCCACTTACAGTGTAGCCTGAATCTACTGGTGTGAGCATCTCATGTATAATGTACAGAATGAAAGTGCTATATCATCTGAGTCATCACTAACAAACTCATCAGCAACTCATGCGGAGCACCTGTTGCTGAACCAGGTCAACAGGAACACACAAACTCAAGGTGGCAGACAAATTGGGGCCACATAAATACAGTTCATGATATCCATGTAAACAAGCAGGTGTGGAGTCAGCAGCAAATAGGAACCAGTAATCCATGGAAAGCCAGAACACATGGAGGAAGAACGACAAGGATAAAACAAGTGTGCTCACAAGGGCAATACACTCCAAGTACTAAAGTGACCATGTGCCCCACACACATTGTCCACACCTGCAGTCTCCTCCCCTTTCACGATACACAACATTACAGCCACAACAGCAGTCCTTGTGATCTATTTCATGTGAGACACAAGATTAGTACCATTGTTACTGTGCGAGGAGCAGTACTCACTAGCCTGAGGGGTATGTGGTGGAGGGTTAGTGGCTGCCATTGGAGGTTGGGCAACAGGTTGGGCACTCTGAATGGCATGGCGTCTTGGTGGAGGTTTTGGTTGGAATGCAGCAGTACATTGATCTGCAGGAACTCTAGAACATGGAATGAGTATACAGTCTGAGCAAAATTTGATGTCAATGTGGAGTGTACCCATGCGCAACACCATTGTATAGATGGATATGTCCACCTTCAAATATGCTGCACCTTCCCCCATCTCCAAGATCTTGTTCATCACATCTTGACAAAAAAAAAGATGGGCGCAGACACTAGCAGAGCATGTCTGAACTCACAATGGCCTTCCATAAACTGAATTGAATCCTCCAGCTGCCACCCAAAAGTTGTAGATTACACCTAAGCCAGATTATGCTAAGATAGGGATGAGCAGGAAAGTATTCACAACTTACCATACACTGCAAATGGCTCAGTCAGCTCAAGCGGGATCATATTGGGTCTGAGATCAAATCCAGGGAGGTGCTGAGGGGCATTGGGAAAATAAATATTGTTATACGTTGGAAGTGCTGGGACATTGGAACCAGGTGAGGTAGACTTTGCCAAGCCAGCAGCCATCATTGGTGCAGGGGCCATGCCATGCAGACCAGGTTGTGTCGTGCTGGCGAATGGAGTAGGAAATGGCATGCCGGTGCTGCTTGGAAGTGCTGCAGGAGGGTATCTGGGAGCACTCATTGAACCGGTATTGGCACCATAGGAGACGGTGGGTCTGTAGTGTGTTGTAGAGGGGGGTTTGTCAGAAAGGCTGACTAGATATCCATGGAAGAAGGCATAATATTGTCCCCCTATGTTGTTCGGATTGTCCTGAAGATTGTAGCCTTCACCCAGCACTGCAAAATTCTCAGTCAATAATCACTAACATGAGGGTTGACAAAATGTGCACACTCTCAAGGACAGTATCCCACGTGTGTGGGTGGACAACACCGCAGAGTGCTGACCATTTGCGTTGAAAGTGAGGTGCCTGATTGAATACCTTAGCAACGAGGTTGAGGGGTCAATGTAAAATAATAACCATGGAATTCCAGGTGGCAAATCTGGGTCGCGGCTGATATCTTGCAACGCACTTGTCTGGCGTGGCCCTGCAAATGCGCCGAAGCCAGTAAACCAAAAGGCACCTCGATGCAAGATAGAACTGACGTGTGTACTACATTCCCGAATTGATGCAAATGCCCACCCTCGAAGACTTGACAGTGCCCTCCATCCGGAAGATCTTGGGGATCCGCAAGCGGATGGCCCAATCCGCCTGTTGTGAGACCAAGCGTAAACCACTGGCTGTACCGCATAGTGAGTTGACCAAAAAAACAGATGCAGCGCAAGACGTTACTATTGCATCCTGCCCCAGATGGCTACCGGCGGAGTGTTGCTATCGAGGCTGACAAGGTTGCCGTTTAAAAAATTATATCTCTGTCCGCCATTCCTGTTGTCGGAGAGCCGGTTGACAGGAACGCCGAGATGCTCCACTATGCTTTTGCCGTCTTCGAGCTTGATCAGGGAAAGTTCGACCCATTTTTTGTGAAAAGCCGCCGGCTAGCCCATGATCTTTCGTTACATCTCAAAACAGAATAGCTTTGAGAGCTTACCAGGCCAGCAGGACCTGTACCGAACGGGGTCTGAGGTGCTTCTGGCTTGTGTAATGCGACGCATTGTGAAGCTGGATATCTGGAAACAGGATTAAATAAGTGAGCACGCTATCGGAACAATGGCTCACGGCTCTGCCTTCGCTCCATATTCGTGAATATGGCCGCCCTCGAAGATGGCGCACCGGCCACCATCATGTAAATCGACGACATCGGTCAATGGTCGCCCGAAACCGCCATCATAGTTGCCCAACATGGAGTAGTACCGCCCAATCTCTGCCCATATGGCAACAATCGGAAAACGGCCGGTATGGTCGAATTGATACAAGGACCCTCTTTCGAAATCAAAACGAGCGCCCCCGGTGGCCGTCATGGGCTTCAGATTGAGATTGCCAGAAGGTGGACCAAGCGAATCTGTGACGGGTTTACCTGTCCTCGAGTCGATGACATTGAGCAATTGGTCGTATTTTACACGAAATTCGGCGGGCTGTGGGAGATAGGCGTGAGTAGAGATCTGGGAAGGCTCAAGCGAAAGCTCCCGTACAAGGTATTGGAGCGCCATTGCCTCGCGGAGTGAAGATGTGAGTGCACGTTATGGGAGGAGCGGAGCGACGACGAGGACAGCTGCTGAGAGACACAGCGGCAGGAAGAAAGGGTGTGAAAGTGTCGGGACTCCGGACTGTTACCGCAGGCAACCAAATACGCACTTTGTATGATAAATTTAGCCGCCAATAGCAGAAAGGCCTACCCCTTCCGGGGATGGTTTTGAGAACGAACAGCGCCCATCACGCCCATACGCGTATCGATCGTGTCGGTCGCCATCGTGTCCCTCACCGATTTTAGATAACTGGCAGAACTTGCGAGCAGGACTGGTTGCAACTTGGCTGTGTGACAGTGTGAGAGAAAAGGACTGGTAGAGAAAATATGCCACCACGGACTCACGGAGGAGAAATTTGAAAGGGCTGCCTATCGGTGGAATAGCGGTAGGCCTGCTAGCGCTCCCAGTGGCCCGAGCCTGAGGGTGACCAGTGACTTGTCGAGTCTGGACTCCGACCGCCACCTCCATCCGACCGCAAAAGTCGCCATCGACTTCTCGAACACCACTTTCCTGTTCTCGAGAGACGTGGCCGCCAGTTTATCGTAATCAACAATGCTGGCGTCATGGATATGGCACCTAACTCACTTTCTCGTCTCTTTATTTAATTTTCTGCCAGTGCACCGACCGTATGTGTCTGTCATTTTAGATGGACATCACTGACGACAAGATGGCTATCACAGACGACTACCTTTAGAACTGATCGACATGATCATCGACCTTCTTCACGACGACCAAAAGTCGCTCCGAGCCTGCAGCATCGTCTGCAAAACTTGGACATGTTCTGCTCGCTTTCACCTCTTTTCCAAATCACTCGTGCGCGGACAAGATGTGAAACTAATGCTGGAATTAGCTCCAGCTGTCGTCCCCTTCATCCCTCACCTGCGTCTCGACGAGCGTCAATGGGACGAGGTTGTTCCGCTCTTGGTCAGATTCGAAAGCGTCAGGTCGCTCGCTTTCAACTCTTTACCTCCCCATTGCCTGAATGCTCAGGCCATGTCGGCTCTCTTCCATAACGTCTCTACTGTGACCAATGTGCGACTCAACGACGTCCAATTTTCCACGACAAGCGAGCTAATTCATTTTATTTGCGCCTTCCCTTGCCTTCAAATGCTATCCATCAACTGCGCTTGGCCAAGTTCGCATGAGGATGCAGTCGATTTACCAAATCCATCAACATTCAGTCCATCTCCGCATCTTCGAGGTTTGGAACTCAACTGTGTCTATATGGATGCAGTGCTGGATTGGTTTCTTTCACTTCCGGACCGTCCCCCTCTACACACTGTTGGCCTATATCCGAACGACACAAATAAATCTGAGACCATCACCAAGCTCTTATCGGCCCTGGGAAATTCCCTAGAGACCTTCGTAATCTCTACCGCTGTTGCAAAGAATGGTAGGTTCGCCATCCTCCTCAGTTCGACCGATGCTGCATACCCAGTCAGGATCGCCTTGGCCATTCGACTTCCGCCACAACACTTGCTTACGTTGCTTTCAAATGGAGATCGGCAGCCAACGTGATGAAGCTACGTTAGTCACGCAGATCCTATCTCAAATCTCCTCACTACACATCGAGGAGGTGGGGCTCGAAGTCAGCACTCTCGATTACGATGCAGACTTCGTCGGCGAACTAGGATGGTTGGAGATAGATGATGCATTGCAACATCCCTCCTTCTCTGGACTCAAGAAGGTCACCATTCGAGTGGTCCAAACGCCGCTTGCTTATGGTTGGGATATTTGCGCTGGTGCAAGGATAATGGACAGTATGTCTGAATGCTATGAACGTGGCATTCTCAATGTTCACGACGCGGAGTGGGAATCCTCGTTTTTTTCACCCTGATTGTGTATTGCGTATCCATCTTCGAGTTTGGCCCACCACGACGACCTCGCACCATTTGATACGCATGTCTTTCTCATCGTAGTTTGAATCGCCATGATTTCCCCGCCTGTTTCGTCAACCTCTTGGTAACATACCACCGTTTGTGTGGTGGTCTGTATATCGCTAACCACTGTGAATAGGTGGCAGGGCAGCACAATGTGAATCGTTCGATTTGAATACCCTCCGAATCCGTCAAATATTCTGTCGAATTTTATCCTCACGATCAATATCTTCAGCAGTGCTCATGCCCATGAGAGGACGGGGATACTAAGTGCACAACATCGTTGATCGCCAGAATGGATCCACAATCGCCGTTGCGTCGACGCAACTTGATGTCTCATTGCGACAGAGGTTCACGAAACAGGGTGGGGATGGTAGACGTAAATTTACGGTAAACCCAACAGTTGTCTTCTTGAGAACGTGCATTACGATCTCGATACCACAGTCACCAACTCGACGGTCAACATACATCATTCTGGCAAAAAATACGAAGATTGCGATTCAGTGTCGCAAACATGGAGAATGCGACGTGAGCAGCAGGCAGGCATTCGGTGCGTGATCCACAAAATGGGGTCCAAGTTGAAGACACGTAGGAACAGCTGATAGACACTTCGAACGGTAACCATTTTGAGTGTGGAGAATGAGGAATGCTGCAATGCCATATCGATTTCCTCCCATCTTTCGTCGTCAGTAGCACCCACTTCGAGCCCCACCTCCTCCATATGTGCCAAGGATATTTGGAACAGTATCTGTGTGACGAGCGTAGCATCGTTGGAGTCGCCGTTGAGATCGACTTGGAGGGAGCGCAAGCATGTGTTGCAGCTTAGGTCGAGTGGCCAATGCGGGCCTGGAATGGCGTACAGTGTGGATCAGGGTGAGGGAAGATGACGAACATACCGCGTGCAAGAGAAGTGGAGATAAAGAGAGACATCAGGGAATTTTCCGAGGCCGAGAGCAGTCGGTCGATGGTCTCAGGATTATTTTCAATGTCTGGATGTAGGCCAACCCCGCGTAAGGCGGGACGGTCTGGGAGCGAGAGATACCATTCCAACAATGCATACCGTGACATACAGACCTCGTTGACTTCCAAAACACGAAGACGTGGAGATAGACTGATATTCGGCGGAGGTGGCGAATCAGATGTGAACGCGACCAAACGTGGACCGACGAGGTGGATGGCAAGCTTTCGAAGATGGGGAAAGGCGCAAATAAAACGGATGAGCTCGCTTTTCGAAGCGAATTCGACCTCCTCCAGTCGCACATCAACTGCGGAAGAGAAATTCCAGAGGAGAGCCGACAGAGCCTGGGTGTTCACCCAACTGGTATATAAAGCCCATAAAGAAAGCGACCTGAGGCTTTCGAGTTCGACCAGGAGTGGAAGAATGTTGTCCCAATCCTCTTCGGCGAGATGAAGGTGACCAATGAAAAGTATGACACCTGACTTCAACGCCCGTGCTAAATCCTGTCCAGATACGCTGAACTCTGAAAAGAGATGAAAGTGAGCAGAATTTGTCCATAGCTTTGCAAACCAAGCTGCAGGCTTTAAAGCGACTCGATATCGTCGTGAAGATGGTCGATGATCAAGTCGATCAATTCTGGAGGCAGGTGCCTGTCGCATCATCATCAGCAGTGATCGTCTAAGCCGACGAAAATACACACAGTCGAGGGAAGAGACGGAGAGGGTAGTCGGGTGCCATATCCATGCTCGTATATGGCGTTCAAGAGGCTTGGTGAGAGTTCCTGAGGCAAAACCAGCTCGGGTCAGGTCGTATCGTTGCTCACGGCTTGGATGAGCATCTTACCACTTGATTGACTTGTATTTTACTAGACAATCGTACAAATAATGCGAACCGTATCGAATCGATGACGGCAGGTTGGTCCGAGTCGAGGCGTGAACTTCAATTTAGGTGGACGTGATGCGTGACGCGTGACGGTCGCTCGACTTCAAGTTCGGCCTGGATTTCTCGTACGGCCCATTCACGTATAAACCACCAAACGGTACGTTGCTCTCTTAAGCCGTTGATACTGAAACGACGTCCATCCAGCTTTAGCTCAGGAATTCGTCACAGACAGCGTTCATCGATGAGCTCAGAAATGCCAGATAACGGCCACCGCCTTCACCTCCCTGCACCGTATGTATGTCTGTCAGCTTAGACGGACATCGCTGATAATACAACGACAGACGATTACCTCCAGAATTGATTGACTCGATCATCGATCATCTTCACGATGACAATGCGTCGCTCCGAGCCTGCAGCCTCGTCTGCAAAACTTGGACACGTTCTGCTCGCTCTCGCCTCTTTTGCGAATTAGAATTTCATGGATTGGACGTAAAACGACTGTTGAGATCAGCTCCAGCTGCCATCCCGTTCATCCGTCACCTGCGTCTCTACGACCAGCCATGGGACGAGACTCTCCCGCTTTTTTTTGAATTCGAAAGCATCAGGTCACTCACTGCGACCAATTTACATGTCCACTTTCTGGGCTCTCGAGCGCTGTCAGCCCTCTTCGATAATTTCTCCGCTGCAGTCGATGTGCGGCTCGATGAAGTCCGATTTGCCACCACTGAGCAACTCGTCCGTTTTATTTGCGCCTTCCCTCGCCTTCAAAGGCTATCCATTCGTTGCCGTTCTATAGTACGTTTCCACCCTCCCAACATCAATTTATCAACTCCAACAACGTTCCGTCTATCTCCGCATCTTCGAGTTTTGGAACTCAACAGTACCTGTATGGATCAAGTGCTGGATTGGTTTCTCTCGCTTCCTGACCATCCAGCTCTACGCGCTGTCGGCCTACATCCGGTCGGGGGCAATAATCCTGAGATGATCACCAAGCTCGCCTGGGCCTTGGAAAATTCCTTGGAGTCATTCTTCATTTCCACTGCTATTGTAGCTCCTGGTGCGTTTATCATCTTTCCTCAGCCCGATCCATGCTGCATATCGCTCTAGGAGCACGTTGGCAAATCGACCTAAGCCACAATGGATGCTTACGATCCATTCAAATCCATCTCGACACATCGGACGATGCCAGGCTAGTCACTCATATACTTTCCCAAATATCTTCAACACATATGGAGGAGGTGGGCCTCGAAATTTGGACTGGTGATAGCCAACTGGAATGGAACGCGATCGACAGAGCTTTGCAGCATGCCTCCTTCTCCGGGCTGAAGATAGTCAACGTTCGAGTTATGCCATGGAACCAGATCATGCCGGCTTCAAGCGATGTTTCATGGGTAGTGGCCCATATGCCCCAATGCCACGCACGTGGCATTCTCCATGTTCGCGAGATAGACTGGCAATCTTCATATTTCTTGCCGTAATGATAAGTTCCCAAGAGTCCCGTGCATCTCTCTTTTCTGTCGTATCGCCCTCTGGATGGGCAACACTTGCGACATCTCCCACTGATTGCCACGCTGTGGGTTCCCACATCCTTAACGTGACTGACATGGCCTCCAGCACACATTCATGGTCAGGTCATCCGACGCACGGCTCTTGTACAGGCACTGCTCATCGTAGTCGATTCACCTCATCCTCTGAGACAAAACCTCTTTGACGGTGTTCGAGTGAGGGAACGTATGATATTCAGTACAAGACGCACATGGCACGCGCTTGCGAGTGCCAGCGAATGGGATTTACCGTTTTCCTGTCAGCTGGCGGATCGCCTCGGTTTGTCTTGAAGATCCATTCGCCCTCTGGTTTCCATCACACTTATGATATCTTGGTACAACCGCCTGTTCGGCATCTTTGGAATATGGCATTCTCAGTCAACACGGCACATTTTTCTTTACACGCGGGATACTGCACCATCGTTGACCGAGGGGCGTGATCAATGGCTTCCTGAGATCTCCATTCGCTCCCATATTCTTGCATGAAACTCATCGGTATCAAGCTCTGCGAGTGCCCTCTTTGTCTTTTTATCGATGACGACGGCGTGTTTCTCAGCTCTGAAGGGGCCCTGTGTGAGCCAAGCATCTCGAGTGCATACGTGCACTTACAAATGGCACATGACGCCGTGCTTGGTAAAAAACACGCCACCATCAGGGCAGCATGGGCAATGGAAATTGCAGTTGTCCTTGTACTTGAGGAGCCGCATCACCTTTCGCTTCTGATTCTTCGCCTCTCGCCTCACAACCTCACGTTGGTGGATAGCGGAGACCGAGTCCATTAAGCGGCATAACGAGTTCCAGGCATGCCACATCGTCACATCGAGTTGCAGCACGTCTTCGGGCCGGTTTTGTGACAGCCTTTGCACCCGAAATTCGGCAGCGAGGCGGGCGCTCGTCAGGATGTCCTCGACGCGCAAGAAGTCGCATGCGATTTGAATCGTACTGGTGCGTTCGCTGACCTGCATTCATGATGATGAGAAGTCAGTGTCTCGTGGGAAGACACAACGATCGAGACACCATACTTGGTAAGCGCAGCCCGCTGGGATAAAGATAGCCTCACCGGGGAACTGATGGAGAGTGTAGGGTTGCACGCCGTATCTGTCGAACAACAACTGCAGCAATGGTTGGGTGAGGTACGTCGAGTCGTTTTGGATGGGATCCCTGGCTTGGCTGAGACCGATAGCAGGTCCGCTCTGCATGAACATGCGGAGGCGAGCAATAGTCGATGGTGGGAAAATATGCCACAGAGCAAAACCTGGCTGTCCATCTTCCAGATCAGATGCGTATAGCATAATGTTGACAGAACTGGCGACACCGAGGTGGAGCCGTGTCGAGCCATGAATGAGATGGTGGCTAGCGTTGCCGTTCGCGCTGTACATTTTCGGGCCTGCGTCCATTGGGGATTATGAGTGGAGTCCGAGTCAGGAATGGGAGGTTCGGCATACCAAGATCAGGGATGACCCCATTTCTTGGAAAGTGCGAAACGACGTTGTGGATACCATCAGGTTGGAGGTAGTCGGGGAACGGGGCCCCCGAGAGGAAAGTGAAGTAAAGTTCGGGGCATACGTCCCGAAAATTGCGTGTCGGGGGCCAGTCCTAGTAGAATCGTGACGCGGGATCAATGCAAAGGCGGTCTGCGTATCATACCTTTAGACAGAAAATCTTATCTTCCTATTGGTCGGGGCTAATCAAAGTCTCGAAAAATCTCGCGACGGTGGAAGGTTGCTGTTGCCCCATCACACGATCAACTACAGTGACCCTGTGGGATCCAAATCGTTCCGCAAAATACTCGGACCCCAGTTTCCCTGAAATTGGTGTTGAAGACCTTTCACGATTACCGGCGCACTCTTGGCCATGGTGCGTTGCAAGAGGGCCTCGTCTAGGCTCGTGAACATCATATATACGATGAAACGATTATCATCCTCGGCGACTGGCTGGTCCTGATGAAAATTAACGTCATATCCGAAACGATAGCCCATGATGTCCTTACTTCCGGTAACGACAGTGTTGGCTTGAGAGCCATCATACCCTCAATTGCGTCATGGAGTTCAGCGTCCTTGAATCGCGTAGTCGGACACATCATAGCTTGGCCATGCGATCGGCATGGATTAGTCTAACGACGATATATCAGAGGGAAATCGGCAAAGAATAAAAAATGCGCGCCAACTGATGACTCGTTTTCCTTGCATGATGAGCAAATTTCACGCCCACAGGCAGTACAGAGCCATGTCAGAGCAAAGATTGATGTGCGACAAATATCTTGGAAGATAGCAGGTGAGCGTGCTTTCATCTGCGTGTTCGACTGCATTTCACCTACCACAGACAACCCTGAATCCAACCTCTCGATGGCGTCGAATCAGTTGTGGATGTCGAACATGATCTGCTTCTTGCAAAAGTATGGGAAGAAGCCGTTGTGCACAAGCTCTCTAGAGAAATTCTGTCAACATTGCAAGACGAGAATGGGTCTGCACCGAATTGTATCATTTACACGAGAATGATGTCTGGTGTCATGAACCGATTAAAAATTGAAGGAGGGTGAGCGTGAATCCCGACGGGCTCGCGAAAACGAAATGATATCTTGAACGTTCCTTGCGTGGCGCGAAAGAGCGTGACCCGTGTGCATGTGACATGTGACGTTCGTGAACTCGAACTGGACGATCGACTCGGACCAGTGTCCCACAGTTTGCATTCCTTGTACAAGCTCCCATTTCTTTACAGATAAACCACCGGTAAGATGCCCATCCAAGCCATCGATACTGATCAGAACTCATCCAGTTTTGTCTCAGGAATTCGCCACAAACGGCGTTGATCGATGAGCTCAGAAATGGCAGATGACTACCATCGCCATCTCCTGCCTGAACCGTATGTATTTCCGTAACTTGGATAACATCGCTTATAGTGTGATCACAGACGATTGCCTCTAGAACTCATCAGCATGATCATCGACCATCTTCACGACGATAAAGTGTCGCTCCGAGCCTGCAGCATCGTCTGCAAGACTTGGACATGTTCTGCTCGCTTTCACCTATTTTCCATATTACGTGTGGGCGGACAGCACACAATGGCAGAACACTCGATGAAAACACTTCCAGCCGTCATCCCCTTCGTCCGTCACCTGTTTCTCAATGGACGGCAACAATGGAACGAGACTCTTCCGCTTTTGGTCGGGTTCCAACGCCTCAGGCCTCTCACTGTGACTGGTTTGTTTGTCCATTTATTGGATGCTAATGCTCTGGCCGCTCTCTTCCATAATTTCTCCGCTGCAGTCGATGTGCGACTCGATAATATCCGATTTGCCACCATCGGCCAAGTCGTCCGTTTTATTTGCTCCTTCCCTCGTCTCCAAAGGCTGTCCCTTTACTGCCATCATCTATATTCTGGCGATTTCGCACTTGATTTGCCGACGCTTCACATATTCACTCCCTCTCCCCATCTTCGTGTTCTGGAACTCGACAGTCTCTGCATGGATGCCGTGCTGCGTTGGTTTCTCTCCCTTCCAGACCGTCCAGCTCTACGCGCCGTCGGCCTACATCCGCAGAATAATGATTCGATGGCTATGGGCAAGCTCTTATTGGCCCTAGAAAATTCTCTCGAGTCCTTCTTGATCTCCACTAATATTTCAGTCACCAGTATGTTCTTAACTTTTCCCGGCTTGATTCATGCTACATTCCATGTCAGGAACGGAGTGGCCACGACTCGACCTACACTGCAACACACGCTTACGCGCCCTTCAAATCGAGCTCAACGGCCTCTATGATGATGATGCTAAACTCGTCACGCAGATGCTATCGCGAATATCGTCTTCGCATATGGAGGAGGTGGGGTTCGAAGTCACGACCGGTAAATTTGACAAGGTTGGCCAGGTCAGATGGAATGAGATAGACGCAGCTTTACAGCAGTCCTCCTTCTCCGGGCTCAAGACAGTCAACGTTCGGGTTGTCCACTCGGATGATGCGGAGCTGTGGAACCCGGCCGTTGTTTCATGGGTGGTAAATCATATGCCCCAATGCCACGCACGTCGCATTCTCCATGTTCGCGAGACGAAGTGGCAGTATTCATATTTTTTACCTTGATAAAGTACTGTACATCGGACATCGCGATCTGTTCAATTGTGAACAATGAGCATCTTGTGACATGGAATTTTTCGTTATCTTGGTAGCAATGAACATCCTGACTATGATAGGTTCGCGAGGATGAGATAGTTGGCGGGTGAGGAAACGTAGGGGACTGGGTTCTGGCGATGAACTGCGGTTCAGTCGCGGTCGGATTGCGAGAAATCCGGCAGTATGCGTTCTGAATGGCGTTCATGATGTGACACGATATACTAGATTACGCAGACGTGTCGCAGCAGACAATCCTGAACGAAGGGCTAACCGGATCAAGGCAAAAAATACGAATATTGCCACTCCATGTGGCGAACACGGAGAATGCCACGCGCGAGGCATCGGGGCATATAGTTCATGATCATGGAAACGACGCAATAGCCCCAAAACCCCTCCATCGGGATAAACAGAACTTCAACCGTTTTGAGCCCGGAGAAGGAGGGATGTTGCAGCGCTGCATCGATCTCGTCCCATATCGCACGCTCGAGAACGTCGTCTTCACAAGTGCCGAGTGTGAACACCACCTCCTCGAGAGGTGCTTCGGATGCTTGAGATAGCATCTGTGTGGCGAGCGTTGCAGCGTTTTCGCCGTCGATAACGTCGATTTGAACGGAGCGCAAGCGTGGGTTGCGCCGGAGGTCGAACGGCCAATGCGGTCCTGAGTTGACGTGCAGCAGCGATCAAAGCTGAGGAGATGACGAACATACCTTGTGCGATAGCGGTGGAAATCAAAAATTTCTCCAGGGAATTTTCCATTGATAGGAGGTTGGCAATGTTCACAGAATTATTTGAGCGGATGGTGTGCAGGCCGACAGCGCGGAGGACTGGAGGGTCTGGAAGTGCGACAAACCAATCCAGTACTGCATCTATGCAGGTACCGTAGAGTTCCAATACACGAAGATGGGGGGATGGACGGAATGTCGTTGGGGTCGATGAGTCAACCCCAAACTCACCCTGACCTGTTTCAACGCACTTCATGGCTAGAGTTTGGAGGCAAGGGAAGGCGCAGATAAAACGAACGAGTTGGCTGGCGGAAGCAAATGTGACGAGATCGAGTCGCACTTCTACCGCAGAAGAGAAGTTACAGAAGAGCGCCGACAGAGCCCGAGCATTCAAAGACTCGACACGCAATTCGTCTAAATGAAGCCACCTGACGCGTTCGAATCCAACCAAGAGCGGAATGGTGTTGTTGTATTTTTGTGCGCCAAGCAGCAGGTTACGGACAAACGGGATGATGACTTGGGCTGGAGCTCTTTTCAACCATCGTTTTGCGTTTGGTCCATCGACGTGTAGTACGGAAAAGAGGTGATAGCGAGCAGAACGCGTCCATTCCTTGCAAACTAGGCTACAGGCTTGGAGCGACACTTTGTCATTGTGAAGGTGGTCGATGATTGCGTCGATCAGTTCTGGAAGCAGTCGTCTGTCATCTTATCATCAGTAGTATCCGTCTAAGCTGGCAGCCACACATACGGTCCACGAAAGAGACGGCGAGGATATTTAGGTGCCATTTTCGAGCCCAGTCTATGGTGCAGTTAGTGAGGAGTTACGGAGTGAAAATAAGTGTTCTCACCGATTACAGTCCTATGTTCCGACAGTGATATGTATAAACAGCAGGAACGGCTGGATGGCGTGGAAGTGGATAGCGTTAGTACGACCAAGAAACGGAAGATTTGCAGGAGAGGCCGACAAAACGGTACAACAAGTTGAATCCCAATACTATGAAGTTGAACGATACGCGGTTGCTGTCTATGGCAACCGGGCCGCGACTCCGGGTTGCCGCACAGACCTGTGCTCACCGGATTCTCCTAGGCTTGCTTGCTGCACTTACTCCTTCAGTACGTCTCCCTGTATCGTTTTCGCGCTCCCACTTATCCCACGCCTAGGTGTGTTGAAGTTCTGTCGACTTTTTCCAGCCTGAGGCATGCGCAGCTGCGCAAAAATGTCACACTGTCCAGGCTCAATGGCGTGGTCCGTGGACCTTCCGAATACTGTATCAGGTCAGCCCGCACAAGAATATATCAGACCCTGATTTGTCTTGACGTTCCAAATTTTCTTTTTCGGCGACGCCTTTTGAACGGCCAGTACGGGGACGGAACAAGCGATGGCTGGTGTGAACTTTGTTACCGCCCACACCCGATGATCAACCTCGTGCTTGGACCGTAATGCCTGCGCTCGCCACGCGGATAACAGCTGTCAGGTTCAGGGCGGAGGGTATGTCCATGATGTCCAGACCACGCCGTGCTTCGATCAAACAGATGTACCGTTGTGAAGGCTGACAATGACCAATTTCGTCTTCGACCCTCTCTCACCAAATCGAAGACGCCGATATCGAGAGTCATCTCCACCTTATCGTGCCCATCAAACAATATCGCACGCAGGCAGTGGATCAGCTGACATGTTCGCTTCCGCGGGCCCTCCTGACAGTCCTGCGCAGACAGACCGCACCGTGATGATCGGGATCAATCTCGTCCTCCGATGGTCTAGTCGGCTCACGCAGATGCACACGCGTCAGGGTGAATATTGTTTTCCCACGATGATGCTGATTGGGATTCGTTCAAAAGGTCGACTCCGTTCAGAGAAAACGCCACTCCTCCCCACACACCCTCTCACAAGATGTCCTCTGAAGCCAACAATCAGGAATATACCTCCATCTTCGGCGACAAATACAACATACCGAGCAGGGCAGCCGATCCTCTGCGATGGGACAAGTCATGGGAGAAAGCCCTCCGCACCATCTCCCCTTCCGAGGACGTATTCCCGAAATTGGGCTGCATGTGGAAACGGGACTTGTACGAAGGGACCGAAGATGAACTCAAGTTCATGACCGACGGCATGCACTATCGGGCATGCACGACTCAAGCAATCCTTCTGAAGATGGACGACGATCTGGACAACAAGCTGTGCCATTTGTTGACGGCGTGGATACTCTTGGGCGAGTCAGAGAAAAGGCGCCATCTCTTCACTGGCATCAAGGACGCATGCGAGAAGACGCCATTCGGCTTCGACGCGCGACCGCTGTCTCCCGAAATCACGACGACCGCGATGTTGAAGCAGAACGGCAAGGCATTCGTAGACTTCGCCCGCAACTTTGCCAAGGGGATACGAGAGACTGACCCCGATAACAGACCGTATCTACTTCCGAGCGACTGGTGGAAGTCCGGAATCCAAGAGCCCGAGCCTTGGTCTGACGATACCAAGTTCGTATTCACCCAACTGTCGGTTCAAAGGAACGAGTATATCGGTGAGTCGACCGATCTCTTGATGGCGTGTCCATTGCATCATATCGCTCTCTCTCTCCTAGCTGTATTCGTCCTCAAAACCATGCTGTCGGTATTGCAGGACCTGGGCCGCGGGAGTCCGGGTATGGATAACGTGACTCGCATGCTCGAGGCTGACGCTGGCATGGCTTCTGCGATGGCCGACATGCTCTCGAGCGTGAAAGATAAACCACTCATCCGCTGCCAGAATTGCACCAAAACGCCGGAGGAGATCGGGGAGCACATCAAATTCATGATATGCAGCGCCTGCAAGACCGAGCTCAACTTTATCATACATTACTGCTCCTCGTGCGTTTTCCTCGTCGACTCGCTCTGATCGCATTCTCACCTGCTTGCGCTACGGTAGGGAGTGCCAGAAGGCGGACTGGCGCAATCACAAGAAACACTGCGGCAAGAAAAAAATCGCAAAGGAGCTTCCGGGCACCATCCACGACCGGTTCTGGCAATTCGACGTCCCAAACACCCTTCGTCACGTACCACCCTCACCGGACGGCATGGTAGCGGTCTCCGACATCGGCTTTGGCGTTCCGCACCCATCCCGCACGTACTCTCCCGCTCTCAAACGGCAGATCTCCCTTCTCGAAAGCGATCGAAGCGCAGATTACATCGTCTTTGACTGCTTCAATCGTCCGAGCCGCTTCGTGATCTACAACGACGACCTCACGAAAATCTGTTTCCGCACGCTACGGGCGGAAGCGATTTACGGAGCTACACCGAAAGGTCTGGAGATGATGGCGGAGTACATACTCAAGGCGATGGCGCATAAGACTGGGTTCAGCCGGGAAATGATATTGGCGCAGCTCGAGAGGGAGTTTGGAGGGAATGTGAAGGACAAAATGGCGGTGTTTGAAGCGAGACGTGCGAGGGAAGGCGCACAGTCGGGTACGACGTTCCTGGACGGGGTGGGTGGAGGCGTCCGGGGTGTGGTGCAGGCACGGTTCCCAGAGTTCGCCCGAAGAAACTGATTGTACAATAAGTCGCGGTCCTTGTTCTCCTCGCGCTTTCGATGATGTTTTAGCTGTGTCTGTACTGTGATGCATGATAGGTTCATTTGTGATTGCGTTCTTTCGCCCCATAGCGTTCTCTCAGTGACAGAAATTTGACCGGCTGTTGCACATTCCCACCGTTCGACGCAAGTCGTGAATCGGATCATCGGTTCTCATTGCTTGTCTGTGAAGCTCGGTCACTCGAGACTCGGGTACGTAGGCTTCTCCGATTCGAAACTGAACACTGCGATCACTCACTTGAACTCGAAAGTCTCCTTGCAATGGTCAGATTGCGGTATCTCATCTATTCATTCTCCTGTCCGATGGTGCTGATATGAGGGGATTGGTGCCAGTGACTAGGAGCCATGCCATCCAATCATTATCAGATCACTCTTCGTCGGCCTCGAGCTCTCACCATTTCAACCACGCTCGCGCCAAGCGTACTTCCTTCGCAGATCGTTACCACGATCCCTACGACAAACCGCTAAACTATTGCTTCGGAGAGTCCTTCACCTTCTACGTCGCTCCGGAGAAACCCCCAGAGATGATAGCTGTGACACCATCAATTTCGTCGTCTTCCTAGGCAGCAACGACAGGCCTGTTATGATCGTCCAAGTCAAAGACGACTGTTGGGTTGAGAAATCCGAATTACGCTACCGCGCAGATGATTGAATGCGTGGTACATATGCGTTGCTGCTGGAGGACTGTCCTCTCCCTGTCTATGGGGCCTCAGCATCCTGGGCACCTCCGCACGCGTCTATTGCGATGAGAAAGCCATGTACGAGGTGCGATCCCCGCCGTTGTGCGCCCGGATTATTCACATGTTCTGGCTTCGGAGTGGTACATGGACCTCTTGACAGATGACGGATTTGCGAAGATGAAGGCAGTCATGGCTGATATCCAGGTTCACGTTGGCGACAATTAGTGATTGTTTGGTGTCTGCCTCGTATTCTCTAGTAGTGTTGCCGCGTTCTGGTCGACCTAAGGTTGACACCCCTACAATCACAATGGTCCCCATCCGAAGCAATTGCCTGAAAAACCGCGCTGCTACAGGTACAATGCAGTCTGTCGACACTGGTGATCGCACATTGATAAATTCGATCAAATTGTCTGCGGAAATGAAACACTCACCACAAACAAAGTGGTCATTCATATCAACAAATTTCCGAACAGTAGGAAAATTGTCGTACATTTTCTTCAAACCACGATCTTTCTGCTGGTGTGAGTGGGGGCGCATTTCCCGAAATAATAATACTATCAATTAGCATGCTGGCGCATCCTGCGTACGGTCGGGTTTCCACTAGTCGTTGCAGTGCCTGGAAAGAGAAATTCAGACAGTTGTGGATGTTGAATTCCCGTGCATATGGGGCAACATCAAAGCACCCGTGTCGCAGTGAGGCCATTGCGTTGAGCAAGATATCGTCGAACGTTGCGCAATCTTTGATATGGAGAATGGGACCGCGCCACTGACAGAGAAATGGAACCAGGTCCTGGTTGATCTCAGCCAATACAAGCGTCGACCAATCGTACAGCTTATACTCGTCCACAGCTACAAGAGCACAACGTGTGAGAGAGACGAGACATGATTGATATTGATGGAGCGTGCTTTGTACGACTTGGACATCATCAATGTCCTCGATATACAGGTGCGGGATGTAGACGGCAAGGAATTGACGCATAGATACTTCTTTCGGAGAGAGATCCGGGGTGGACAGCTTGTCAAGCGAAAGAAACAATTCAGAGGGTTTGAACGATTCGCCTGGTCTTCGCTTGAAACGAGAGATGGTCAGGTCCTCAAGTTCAGCTATCTTGTCGGTCCTTCCAACGTCCCTATTGCATGATTTATAATAATTTCGACCGTCGAGGATGACGGATACGAGTTTGGGACATTGAAAATCTTCTGTCAAAACCGATTTACTCTGCTCGCGGCCACCATCATCCTCTGTGCATTTCAGCTCGAGGCGCTTCAGGAGGATTGCGTTGCCATGAAAATCGATCGGAAAAAGGGGTAGGGAGGAGCTGAACATGAGGTCGAAACGTAGTTCTCGAATGCGATGGATGTGGAGAGGGAGAATGTCCATCAGAGCGGCGATTTGTGCCCTTTCATGTTTGGGGTCAACAGCGTCGTCAAAGACTCTCCTGGTTATAATGATTTCGAGTTGGAGATCACGGGACCATGCAAGTTGTGATTCGACTGCGGACAGAGGAGTTGAGGGGGAGTCGACGAGGATCACGATACGCGACCAGAATTTAGGAACGAGAGACATGGTATCCCTCCAGAGGGAACAGACGGAAGCGAAAGCGTAAGGGAACAGAGATGGCGACAATAAATCAAGGTCCGGCCACTCCATAACGTCTGAGTCACCAGAGTTGGAGGACAATTGGGCGGCGTCGACGTCGACGTCGTCTCCGTCGTTGTCGTTGTCGTCATCGCCGTTGTCGTTGTCGTTGTTGTCGTTGTTGTCGTTGTTGTCGT
>CEMM01321010.1:0-12990 GCA_900068975.1 Hygrocybe conica | reverse complement strand
AGACTCTTCTTAGCATTTGCGGGTGGAGAATGAGGTTCTGGTGAGGATGATAGCTCGATAACATTGTTCATCGAGGAAAGGCGCCGCTGTAAAAATATGGTGTCCGAATCGCGTCTGAATGTTGACCAGCAATATTTGAGGCCTTTGAGGGGTCAAGTCGATTGAAATATAAGATGGTGGTCACGTCGCTGCCAGTGTACGGTCCAGTGGGACGAGCTGGAGACCACTTGGACTCTGACTCGGAACTGCGAATAATGGGACGGCAAACCGGACCGATAGAGCCGATAAAAAAATTCAATTGTAGGATCCCTGGTATCTACTCGCCGTTTGTCATTGGGCGAGGACGCTACGGAGGATGTGGTGGAGTAGTACGCCGAGGTGGGGGTGACGATAGCCGGGGGCGTGATAGAGCCCGAGGTGGGGATGTGGGGATGTACGATCGGGCGGGTGATGGGGGGCGAGGCCGTGGAGGTGGACGGTGCGCTAACGGCAGCTTGCGTCTGCGGGCTAGACGGAGACGGTATGCCCAGCAACAAACTCTTCACCATCGCAGCCGATGACCGTTCCCAAGCGGACTCGGGCTCTGGCTCCTCAAACTCCCAGTCGGACCCACTCGTGAACCCGCTCCGCCAGCCTACATCCAAACACGGCGCCACGACCGAGACGTCATCCGAAGGCGAGAGCGAGGCGGTCAAAATCGCAGCAGCGCTGTCCAGCACGGACGGCACGCTGTGCTCGACCTGCTCCGTCGTCTTGGAGCGCGGCATCCGGTGCACATTCGGCGGGTGCGCGGAGGTGTGCGGCGGGGACGGACAGACGATGGGCTCGATGTCGTGCTCGAAGATGGCGGAAGACGGCGAATGGCTGTATTTGGGTCAAATAAATGCCAATATCAGAGTGTGATGATGGGCGGAGAAAAAAGACGTACACGGATGTGGGCGACGACGGCATCGATGCTGGGGAATTCGGGTGAGGGTGACGCTGCGGGCTGCGTGCGAGTGGGTGCCGGCCGCGCGAGGAGAGTGGTGGCGGTCCTTGGCGGCACCATGCTGCAAATGTGCAAGGACGCCAGGGAGGTCAGATGCCTGAGATCCGAATGGTTAAGAGGTGACGTCTGGCTCGGACTGGCAGGAGATGTAGCTGAAAAAGTAAAGAGGATTAGCTGGGTCAAACGAGGAGAAGATGAAACGGTGAAGTGGACGCACGGGCATTGAGCGATCCTTTCAACGGCCACCACCGGACAAATCCCATTCCAGCTTCAAATCTGGGGTTTGAATCTCGCGTTTTCAACTTCGACACCAGGATTTCAGCTTCGTCTTCAATTCTCGGGTTTGATGTAGGGTTTTCAATACTCACTGACGACTTTCAGACTTCAGCGCTTCAGCACTTTATTTTCAACATCTCCAATTCTGCACTACATTCAACCCAATTTCCCACGGCCCGGTCCGACTTTGTTTGTTCGCTCTGAAAGTTTCAGAGCGAGCAAACAAAGCTCCTCTCGATCGACAATAGGTGGCCAACGGTAAGTTCATTCGCCCAGCGCTGGATTTTACTGGTCGCGCTGACCATTTCCTCCTATTCCACGCCTCGGGACACCACCTGCCGACATGTTGTCGTTATCGCCGGCTGCGATGGCCACCGTTCCATGACAGCAACGAGAGGTGGGAGAACACAATCCTTCATCCCTCCAGCTCTCTGTGCCCTGCACAGTTTCATTCGCCGGTATGATCCCGACGACATTCTGGACTTCGACAAGGACATTGATGATTTGTTGCATGGAGATACATTTGGAAATGGACTTTGGTGAACTGGCAGCTGGTGCTGTGAGTGCCAGAGCCCGTGAACAGGCATCGAAGATGAGGGATGACATTGCACAGGCAATGTGGGATCAATATGTGAGCATTGGCGGTGATGCTGAACCGGACACCTAGCCTTCCGTAGTCATTTTGTATGCCTCAATCGATCATTGTTTTGACCGCACGGAAAGGCTATTCGCAATATATAAGAATACAAAATGGAAACAAACAGAAGGGGTGGGGTAAAATGTCCGGGCGGCAGGAGGGAAGGGAGGGGCGGGGCATAATGTTCAGGTGAAGGGGACGGAAGGGCGACCTATTGAATACCTGCTCGGGCGATTTGCTCGGACACCCACACTCTCCGAAGGCCATCCCGAATGAAGTCGACGTACATTTCAGCATTCTTGTCGTTTTGAAAGAAGCGTCATCACGAAGACCAACTGAGCATCGCTAAGGTCGGTTTCCAGATGCTGAACCATCTCGTGAGCCTGTCTTCGATAATCCGAACCCGTTCTCTTGCTGACAAGGCCCTTGAGGAGGTCCAGCTTGGTGTCGGCGTTTATCTGCCTGGTCTCTGCGTTTATCTGCTTGATATCCGCATTCTTGGAATACACAGTGCGCCAGGAGCTCCATTCCTCCTTGATTCCATGGAGGGCTACAGGTCCAGTCACACGGGCACGCTTCCCACCCATATGATCCGAATTTTGCGGTGTCGAAAATGAAGAGTCGACAGGGCTCGACTCCATACTGAACGAGTTGACGTTTGGCGGGCTCAACGCCGATCGCTTTCGCTTGCTTTGACTAGCTGAACTCTCATCGCTCCGATACGTGGATGCTGGGGGGAAGATGGGGGAAGGGGGGCATCACTCGAAGGAACGGGCTCGATCGGGCCTTCATCGATATCGGTTGTGTGGAGGTTACCAGCAGGATGAGTCTCGCTGTCCTCGCCGTCTAAGTTTTCTGGCACCGTTTCAGGAGACGAGTCGCTGAGCGTCACGGAGGGCCCTGCTTGTTGATTGAGAGCGGCAGGGTGATAAACTCGGCCACCTTTGTGCGTTCCCCGCATGAAGGCCCTGATTTCGTCGTAGAGATGGAATCCTTTATTTGAATTTTTTGGCTTTTGGATGTTTCTAGTGGCAAGATCAATGAACAGAAATGCAATGGTAAAAAGATGAAAACTCACCGCGACGTAAGCATCCCAGACCGGCTGCAAGACAGTCTCGTTCTCAGCTATGATCCCGACGCCTATTTGAAGGTTCCAGGGGAAGCCTGACGTGCGATTGAGAAGCGCGTCGACGACATTGAAATCGTCCTTAATCTTGAAATATATGCTGTCAATGCGACTCGAAAAATTAAATCGGCTAACCAACGTACACGCCCCCATTTGTTCTTGCAGACAGTCCAAGTTTTCGGAGCGCCCGCAGTCGGAAATTTCTGCATTTCTTCAGACACGTACGTCCATGTCTTCCTCTGGAAAGCCATCAAATCGCCAGCTTCGGCCCGCCTTTCCGCCAAAAGCTGAACTTGCGTCCAGATTGCGTTGCCCGCGCTGGCCTTGGAATTGCCATCGGAGGCGCCGGAGACGGGGACTTCGCCGATATCGAGATCACTCATCTGCTGTGCGGACTGGGCTCATTACTAAGCTTGATTACTAAGATGGATTCTCAGAATCTGCCGACGCCGAACAGGACGGTAGTCTCATCACCCCTCCTCTGCTTGAGGGCCCAGCTGCATCTCGCGCGACTCGATATCACTGATGTCAGTTGGCATTGAACGGCGCCGTTGACGGTGGGACATACGAGGATGTGACGGGCGCAAGGTCGACCGTGGTTCATTTCTCGTGCCAACCCCTAGTATGCCTCATCCCATGATTCGTCTTTGAGCTTAACACCTGATCGGACATGTAAATATTGAGGATCATATAGAATCGCTATCGACAACACAGCAAGTCCAGACGAGGCACGGTGAAAAGGATAAGACCCATAGTTGAGACGGTGATACACAAACACATATTTCCATCATGTTCCGGACGATGACGTGCACGAGACTTGGGAAGATCTCTTGGTTGACCAGTGAGGGATGCTGTTGCTCAGGTACCTGCCCCTTGAAAACCTGCTTCGGAGGACCTAGATTATGTCACCAGCCAGAGCGCTGATCATCGAGTCAGCCATGCATGACCCTGAGAGAGGTGAGTACTCACCTAGATACCTGTTTCTTCAAGTATGTATCGAACCGTTCTGCCCATTTCTTGTCACTGAGACGCTTGGCACGGATGATTTTGAGTAAAGACTTGTAGAGTGGCTTGTACATTTTTGACCGAAATTCGACTACCGCGTTTAGGCCCTCTTCAGCACGGGTTTTCAAAAGACACAACATCTATGCAAAAAATTCAGCGTCAGTTGGCGCCGAGATGGGCAGAAGTGGGGGCGTACTGCCATCGCTCCGATGCAGTAGAGTTCATCAGACATGGTTGTTAAGAACGCAGTCTCTCCAATGTGAGGGAGCTGGTATACTCGCATTGTTTCGATGATTCCACAGACGAAGGATCGAGTACTGGCGTCTTGTGTCGCGGTGCCAGTGTAGCAAACATGTCGGAGAAGCTTGGTAATGTTGTCTGTCGTTCATGAAATTTTCCTCAATATCCGCCTGGAATCTGGGATTGAAAGCTTATGGAATTCGTGATGGGACGGACGTACCTCAGGAGAAAGGGCATCGGAATGGAGGAAGCGGTTCTTCTCGTAGAGACGACGCGCGTGACCCCGGACAACATCGTCACTCGGAGGCCTTCCGTTGTCGAGGGCGAAGAGCTGGTAACCTTTTGTGCGGTCTTCTTCAGTGACGCCGTTCTTCTTATCCGGTTCTTGGAGCCGAAGAGCGGCTTTCTTGCACTTTGCCCAGAAATCCGAAAGCCTCTTGCCAATCTGTTGAACAGTGAAAAAGGACTGTATTTACCCACATGAGCAGCTTACCAGCGGCTCCAGCTGTTCACGGGCCGAGATCACTAGGACGAAATGATCAGCAATAAACATAATAAATCAATAGATCCGTACTCGGAGGGTCGAGCTTCTGTTTCTTGGTCTTCCGCTTCTCTACGACGTCATGGCTCGAGGTCATATCCTCAATGAGCTCAGAGGCCAACTTCATGTAACCCTTCGCATTTTCCACGTCGTAGTAGGCACCGTGTCCCTCACGAAAAGTCTCTTCCATCAGCATGTCTTGTGCGCGGACGAAGACGCTGAAACCAGTTTCATCGGTATTTTTGAGATCCGTGATTGTAAATTTCCGCGCCGCCGAGGTGTCTTCTGAAGGACCCGCACCCTGAGAAGGATCCGGGGCTTGAGAAGTATCCGGGGCTTGGGAAGGATCCGGGGCTTGAGAAGGACCCGCGACCTGAGAAGCCGCGTCTTGAGAGGGAACCGCGACGTGAGGCAGTGATTGCACGCCTCGGACCGACACATGAGTAGACCCGGATGCTGCCGAAACAAGGGCGGAGAGCAAAGAAACCTTTGATTCGAATGGCAAAGTCGAGAGAGCAGCGAGTGCTTCTGTAGGATGACGTTATAACTCGATGTTGAAAAATGAATTGTACTTGAACCGACCTTTTGGGGTTATCGGGGGATCGCGTCGAGGAAATTGTCCTGCGTATTCGGGACCCGTGTCCAAAAGCTCAGAGAGACGGGCATCGGATTCGGGGCTGACCTCATCTACAGGATGTTGGGCGAACACGATCAAAAACATCTAGGGTGAACAATCGCACCACCAGATTCAGAAGGGGTGTTGAACTCTCGGGCATCATCGACAAAGAACTCGAGATCAGCATCGGGAGCTAACGGAGGTTTGGGTGAGAATGGAACATTGCCGACACCCATATAGCACTTGCCCGGCGTATAACGGTACCGGTGAGGCGCTATTGACGGTTTGAGTCAGAACACTACGTTGTTGCGAGACGTAAAGACGCTTGCCTTGCATGCCTCCTTCGTTTGTCCTGTACTGAGGATGGCCGTGCCACTGAGAAGCTGGCGGAAGCTCGGCCTGAGTATTCGTCTGCGACTGGAGAGCTAGGAAAGGTGCGCATCAGAACCACAATATCGTAGTGAAGCACAAGACTCACCCCGGTCGGTTTGCCAGTTATGACCTAATAAACATCTGACTCAGAATGGTGCGTTTCATGTGAGATAACACTTACCGTAAGCGTTGTTTTGCCACTGAGGATCTGATGAACGTTCGAGTCGGTATGGTGTCTCCACATGAAACAATCACTTACCGGTGATCATGGCATTGTCGTCAGCAGCAGGATAGGTCTGCCAGTGGAGAGCTAACGAAGGTGCGCATCAGAACCACGATATCGTAGTGAAGCGTAGGACTCACCCTGTGTACTGCTGTCGCCAGGTGGGGCGGCAGTGTGGCCGGCCATGATATTCTGAGATTCGTTTTGCCAGCGATACACTACTAGTAACGAAGGTGAAGATCAGGATCGCTACGGCGTGAGGAGACGCAAGACTCGCCTGCCGCGTTGTTGTCGCCCGAGACTAATGAAGGATCGGGTCAGAATCCTATATTCAGGTGTGATAAGGAACTAACCGGTGTTGTGATCGCCCATGACATGATCAGGGTCGATTTCCTGGTATGGATCTAATAAAGGTCAGAATCACAACGCTCCAGTGAAGGAAAAAACTCGCCTTGTTCGGCGTTAGCGTTGGGCCAATGCTCAGCTGTGAAAGTTCGAGTCAGAACAGGGCGTTGAGTGAACAGGTACTAACCTGGCGCGGGATATTGCCCAGCCGGATTGGTCGGCCATTGGGACCATTGAGATGCTAGTCAAATGTGAGTCCCAATCATAGTGTTTCAGTAACGGACTCGCCTTGTTCAGGTTCGCTGTAGTCCATGTAGAGGATCGTAGGAGGGAGCACGGCTGAGGGGTGTGCTTTTATGTCCGCAACATGCCAGGCAGGCCGTTACATCCGTAGTCCAGGCCAATGAAACGGGCCCAGGCTGAAGCCACAGGAGTGTTGAAACGGTGAGATGACATCTCGGGGCGAGAAATGTGCTCACGATAGACCCTGTACACGTCACGTCCTCCCACATCCAACAGTCAACAACGCCGGTCGTGAATCCTGAATGATATCAGCGATATGGAGTGGCGCGAAACGGGTGGGGCCCTAACGCCAGAAGAGGGATGAGAGGACAACTTGAGGCGAAACATGCACTCACGGCGGTCTTGCACACTTCGATCATGTCAACGGACATTAAACGCACGAGGGAGTTACTGCGAGTTCGGTGGAGCCGGAGATCCGAGAATTCACCGCCTTTCCCACAGTGGCGGGGCGGGATGTGAGCGCGGGCGCCTTGATCATTTCTTGGAAGCAGATCTCTCGCAGATCCGCCCGATGGGGATACTTTGTAAGAATTCCCACGGATTCGTCGTGAAATATTCAATTTCAGCCTACTTCCTAATGCGACATACTGGTACCCAACGTCACAAGCGCAACTTCGGTGTGAGGTCCGGGACTACTCGGACTGCCTGCATCGCTGCCGTCTGAGTTGCTGTCGCTTGACCAGTTGGGGATTGCATCCGAAGGCTCTTGGACCAAATCTCGGGAAGGGACAGGCAGTCCTCGCCTGCGAATCATGGCGCGAACGATACCAATATCGCGGTGAGATTGTGATAAGTCTTCAGTTGCTGACGACAATTCGCACTGCAGGACACGCAACTTGAAGAGTGCTCGCCTCAGCACGCTGTCTTCGACAATACCCTTTTGCAAGATATGAATTTGTTGGGTGCACCAGGTCACCGCGCTCTCGGCAGCGATCTTTCTATGAGTATTCTGATCTCTTCTGGACCGAACTAAGCTCATCAGATCGACAGCATCGTTTCTTGTCGCCAAAATGTGTGGTAATTTCAGCATGTCGTCAAGCCCAAATTCCTAGTTTGTCGAGGTGAGTTGAAGATCCCGCCGACGAAACACGGGTCATACAATGGCATGGCTGCATGGCATTTCAAGTGGCACCGTTTCCGTGTCTGGGGTGGCGTCATTGTCATCACTCCTGACCGGTGTCAAGCCTGTTTGCGGTTGGGAGGAGGCTGATGTCTTTGGCTGGGAAGATGGTTCCATAGGTACGGAAACAACACCACCCGAGATGGCACTCACAGGTTCAGATAGCCGCCGGGAGGGCGTAAATGTTGCCCACTGGCGGATCCAACGCCAGATACGGCGCCAATGTTGCCACATCTCTGATCAGTCGCTCTCACAATCTTCGGACCTGATATATTCAGCAAGCTCAGTACACAATACATGGCTACTCTCACCAACAAGGGATGGATGGGCTCACCAATCGCCGTGAGTCTGCGGCCTTAGCCTTGACGATGGCGTGCGGTAAGCGGCAGTCGGATTCAGAGTCCGTTGAATCAGTTGTACGACATATTTAGTGCGCCTTTCACACTACGATATCGATTACTCCGATTTCCTGGATACACCAACCAGCCGTTCCAGTTCTGCCAATTCGGCACGGCTACGTGTGGTTTTTTCGACTCCGAGTCAAATGTAACCATGTGACCTAGTATCACGCCGCTCGGAAAAATATTTCGTCGGTATACAAGTGCTATATGTCTCACGATCACTCATAGTCGCGGATTCGCGGTAAACGGTCCTAGCCGTGAAAATGCCGCGGTTCGGTCTATAGGTTGAAACCATGAAGGGGCGACAGTGGACTATTGTCATTCAGGCAAGTTATGTATTTATTCACTTTGGGGAACAGATCTCGCTACCAATATGGTCCGTTTTCCTCGTCAAGTCAATGTGAACCTTAATCCTAGTCCTCGAGCGTCAAGTCCAACACCTCCATCTCCGCATATCCCGAGGTGCAATCATGGCTGAGGAAAACGCGGCGGGTCATAATCAACCCGCAGCGGTTACATTTCACAAACAAGTCAATGAATTCGCGAATCGTTAGCCCTGGTCAGATTATGGCATCCAGGCGTAGCATCAAGTTGAACACTGCAGCTGCTCCCAGCTCGGGCGGTCGGCAGGTGCGTAACATTTTCACATCCACATCTTCGTCTAAATGGATGATTCGGGCTGTCAGCATCTGCGGGGCTAAGTGCAGGAATGGCATTCACATTCTGCGCTACGCAGCCTTTTACGTGGTCGAGTCACCACTTCGGCATGATCATCCACTTCATTTACCACGGGCGGCGGGGCAGGATCGTCAACGTCTATCACGGATTATGAGTTGATGAGCCCAGTTGTCGACATGCAGCCGCTACTCACCCCGTACTGCATAGTTGCGGACGAGAGTTCCTCTTTTGGCATAGAACCTTTCCATGAAAACTAAAAGCGAGTGAGTCCCAGGCTACCTCAACCAGACAAAAATTAAAATTTACCGAAGTATCCGCAACGACCGTCGGCACACGCCGCCACATACTCGCCTGTATACCGTCCATGTCCAACCATGAAGATGGCGGATTCCTTGAAGTTCCCAGTGTCCTCATGCTGGAATGGGCAGATGCAACAGGGCCCGAGGACGATGTGAGATGAACGGTGGCCTTCAAGTTCTGACGGAACTACGCGTTCGCCGTCGTTTTTGGTCGGCCTGAAATTGCCATGACGGGTAAGTAGCCACCTCCAACGAAAGGAAATGGGTGCTTACCAGTACCATACGCACAGATCACGGAGCTCGTGGTCGTAGTGGAGAATGGCGTTCGGCGATGTACGGACGCGGTATAAGAATTGCTGTACCCTGATCTCAACAGGCGAGGGCATGATGAGTGGTACAGGACATGACCTCCAAGTGCACGGCCTTTATACAATCCTGACAATGTCCCATTCGGGCGAGGCCCCGTCTCCAACCTTCTGGTCAGTGCCCTGTCGACCTCGTGGGAAATCGACCTTCCCTTGTGCGCGAACTTGTGGGAATTTCGGCTACCACTCCCAAAGTACCAGCAACTTGTGCACTTCCGAAGAGGTCATTCGAGCTCCGAGGCCGTCATCAGCGCGTCAACCTCGATGAATTAGGGCGCTGGCACACCATCGGATCCAGCCTTCAGCCGCGAATCAACTTGAACCTTCCATCATCGCGCTCATCTTGTCACTCGCGCCAAACTGTTCTCTTACTTTTCTTTCCTCGCCCTCCCCCGAACAGTACCTCCTCTCTTAATCTCTACGAGCTTCCTGTTCATTCCAGTACATCAATGAACAGTGCATAGTAATCATGACAATCTGTTGGCCAAGCTAGCACGGCCCGCGCGTGCCCAGTCTGTGCCCGAGCGAGCTAACGCTCGACAGCCCAACCACCTTCCTCGCTTGGTCATCAAATTTAAAATGAGCCCATCGTGATCACTCCTTCGAACTCATGGGAATTTCGGCAATTTCGGCTACCTGTCCGCAATTCACACAATCCCGAACAGATCCAATATTCAAGCGAGGCCCAGTCTTCAACCTGGTGAGAACTTGTACCAGTACAGAACTCGTGGGAAACTCGGTTGAAGCCTATGCTCATCTCCTTCTCACTTGCCATATTCGCTATGCTTGCAGTACACGTCGCTGCGTTAGTTTTGTGAATTCTGCTGATAATAGGTTTCTGTCACGTACAGGTGGTCAAAGGTGTGCTAGCAGACAACATGCCATGATTGGTCGACTGATGAAGAAAACTATAGGAGGACTACGAACCCTCTACACAACTCCGACGAGGTCGTCGGACCGTCCTATTCAATTTCGAGAGAGGTCCTCAACCGCGTGGGAACTCGTACGAGTACAGAACTCGTGGGAAGCTCGGCCCAGGTATGAGTCCTTCAGACAAATCCGACGAGGTTGTCAAATTCGAGCGATCAACCGCGTGTGAACTCGTGCAGTCCTCTGTCGAACTCGTGCGATTTCGGCCATCATTCTATGGTCCAAAGCCTGGTTGATACACCAAATTCGTGAAACGGGATATATTACATCACGACTCGGACGTATAAAGCTGACACTTTGTCTGACCAGAGCGATATCGCAACATCCCTATGTCTGACGAGGCCACCACTCCCGTTTCGAGTCGACGCTCCAGAGAAGGTGCCCTCCATGTGGGCGCAAGGAAGAAGCCGTGCGTCCTGGTCCTTGGACCGTCATGTTTTATCTCTGATATGAGCCTGACGTTTTAGCTGCATATCTGATCCTCTCGTCCATCACGGACGCCATTTCGGTCGAACTATCCACGCTATGGCCAACATACAAGTGCTTGTCACCAATGGTATCCTTCGGATGGGTGAACTCGCTGATCAACCGGATGAAACTTTCACAGCGGAGTGAGTTATCTTTGGTGTTGCGAGGACTTGTTTTAACCTAAGTCCACTGTGCTAGAGAGAGGCGGGAGTATCGCGTGTTCCGCCAGATGCTTCAGATGATTCCAGGGCTCGAAGCGCGTCTGATGAGCAGTTCTGAAGAGGAGATCGTGTTCATTGCTGATTTGGTGGGTTTCTGGATATTCCATGCGATGACCGGGGCTGAAACAATGTGTGCAATATAGATCAAGAAGGGGTCGTCGAGCGCTCGATCTGACGACACCAAGAGCCTGAAAGGCGCAATTTTAGATTGGATTACGCCGAGAGGGCAACCACTTAGTCCGGCACTATCGCGAAACGTCAAAATTGACCGCGGCTATCATCACGAACGCACGGGGGCATTGCTGTGTCCTGCCGGATTTGACTGGTCCAACAACGAGTATGTCTTGGTTCTCTCCCCTGCTGATTGTGTAAACAGCAATCTGACGTTGTTAAAGAGTCAAAGAGAAACTACGAAATGGTGAAATGGTCATACTAGGCGATCAATGGCCAATATTCTTATACCATGGGTATGTCTACGACGACGAGGATCCCTGGAATGGACTTCTTCGAAGCTCTCTCTTAGTGACGGTATGAACTTGTGATTTTGATGTGTCGAATCACTGATATCCTGTCCAGGCATACAAGCACATCTTCACTTCCCCGAGTTCCGTCGATCGGGAGCCGAAAGCTACTCGCTCGGGTAACGCCCGCATCCACGGAATGACGAAAGTGACAGCCGCTTCCGTAGCATATGTTGCAACACAGGTATCATTTCTTTCCTGTCGTAGTCTGTATTCCCCTCTCACTAGAGCAGGTCCGGTTTGCTCTCACTTCCTCGCCCGTTTTTTCCAGGACCGATACTGTCACCGACTCTGAAACGTTTTATGCTTCGATCTTGGACCTTCTGGATGACCCCAATGAACAAGAAGAAGTGAAAGACTTGCTCTCGTGGTGGAACCGGTAAAGTCTCGTCATCTCATCTTTTGCGGTGTCTCATGATCCCAATCCAGTCAAATCTTTCCAAACTACCTCGCCGGACGGCGCGAGGTCACGAAAAACAGTGTCTTGGCGAAGATCAGGGCGAAGAGGGCAATGTCGAGGATACCGGGATCAGACAACTTTGCGAGAGAGTGATAATTTCATGACTGATTCTGTACAGCCCCTGCCCTTCATTATAATCATTCCCTCTTGTGACTGCCTGTGTTGAACAACACCTGTTGTCTGCTCCAAATGGCAGCCCCACATCAGCAATGTAAGAATCACTGTGGGTGGTCATGGGTTATAAGACTTGCTAAGATACACAACACTTTCTTGTGGATGTCAGTCTTCCATATCTGCTCAGGAGTACCATCATTGCATATACTGCCATGACTGCCTGTATTATACCCATTTATTTCAGCACAACAGGTGTCAGTCTTTGATATCTGCTCAGGAATGTCACCATTGCATATATTGCAGCATGGTGCACAGCTGCCACCATGATACACATTGGTGCCTTCACAAGCTACATCGTCCCTTGATATCTGCTCAGGAATGTCACTGTTGCATATATTGCAGCGTGGTGCACAGCTGCCATCATGATACACATTGGTGCTTTCGCAAGCTACATTGTTCCTTGATTACGAGTTCTTATGTAATAAGAAATCGTTCTTTCAGAAGGGGGCCAGCCAAAAATCGGCTGGTCATGCTTTTGACTGATTTTAAGCTGTGGGAAAAGTTTTGTAGTCGTGGGAATCTTGGTTTTGAAGCTTTACTACGATTTTGGTAGAGTCGGAGTTTGAAATTAGCCGAGGCNNNGATTTTGATTGAAAAAGGAAGGTGTCACTGATGTGACATGTCACGCTCAACTTGCAAAAACGACCCCCTGGGGGTCGTTTTTCTACAGAGCGTGGGAAA